>JAJONR010008368.1:0-31903 GCA_029582245.1 Solanum etuberosum | reverse complement strand
TGTGGTACTCCTTGTTGCTTGTACTGGAAACCCTTATGCTCTGTGGTACTCCTTGTTGCTTGTACTGGAAACCCTTATGCTCTGTGGTACTCCTTGTTTCTTGTACTGGAAACCCTTATGCTCTGTGGTACTCCTTGTTGCTTGTACTGGAAACATGTCCAATCTGATACCCATTTCTAACCTAGGAACACTCGGCAAACAAACGAGTCGAGGTCTCCACGTAGGAGATTGTTTACTGAAAAAATCAAAAGACGGCTATCTATTAAGAGTGGAACAATTTTATCTTTTTTTAACGGTTTAACTTACATAAATTTTGAAACAACCATTAAAAGTCTTCATAGATAATAAAACCAAGGACAAGGTCTTATTTGAATCCCTACTCGGTATAGCTACCCCTATTCGTATTTTATTCCTCAATTTTTTTACGAACTTGTTCAAAAATTTCATTATCTATATGTTGTCGATCGTGACTAAAATTGAATTTCCTTCTATAAAGTTGTCTCGTTCATTATTATTTGTATGTATCAGACCATAATATATAGTGTGAATTTAATACTTTTTTAAAGCATTTTCCCACTTATTCAAGGAATTCCTTTCTTGACATTTTAAATGTTAGTTTGTCCTGCCGTGCCAATTTGTTGTGAGATAGTATCAAATATATACAATAAATATAGCCATGTTTTTATTTACATAAGAAATAACCAAAAGTCATAGAAAGGACTATACATTAAAATACAGTTAAAAAGCTGAATATAGTTTACCTATACATGAGTCATACATTGACTACACATTATGATACACTCAAATAGTTGAATATAAGTTAATTATACATGAAGTATACACTGAATAAGAAGTACACATTTACTATTCAATCCCGACCAACTGAAAATCACCTCTAAACAATCACAAATTTTAGATATGAAATTCTCTCAATATTTCAAATGTTTTTATACATAATTTCACGTTTACAGTACGTCGAATTTTAAAGAAAAAAAAAAGAACGAAGAAGAGGAAGAACATGGAGGAGGAGGGAGCAAGAGGAGGAAGGACAAAGAAGAAGAGAAAGGTTGCGTAAAGTTTATATAAGTTCGAACTAAATAAATGGTAAGTAAAGTTTATAGTCCGGAACATGACATATAACATGGTCCATAACCAAATCATAACGAACTAAGAGCCAATTTCCATAGTAAATTTGAAAGCCCAAATATCGACCCAAAATTGTGTACTTGTAACATCTACTTCTCACTTCTTAGATGAGACAAACAATGTTTCTTAGAGCTAAACCCCAACAATATAAAATCTCCCGCTTTTTCACCATTGAAGCAACAAAGCAAGCTTTCAATAATCAACAAGAATGTTTTCCCATTACTCAACAACTCTTATTCCTCTTGAAAAAATGCATTACAGTCAAACAAGTACAACAAATCCATACCCAAATGTTAATTTACTCTATAGACAAAGCCAACTATTTGCTTTCAAGAATAATAGACCTAAAAAATTATGACTATGCTACTCTTCTTTTTTCACATATTCATAGCCCCAATGAGTATGCATTTAACATTATGATAAGAGGGTTAACTACAACATGGCAAAAATTTGATCTTTCTTTAGAATTTTATCACAAAATGAAGTCTTTAGGTTTGAAAACTGATAATTTTACTTACCCTTTTGTGTTTATGTGTTGTGGGAATCTTTTAGCTGTGAAACTTGGTAGATTAGCTCATTGTGAGGTGGTGAAAAATGGTTTGTTTGTGGATTTTCATGTTGGTCATTCTTTGATTACTATGTATTCACGTTTTGGGAAGATGGGTTTTGCAAGGAAGGTGTTTGATGAAATATCTCAGAGAGATTTGGTTTCGTGGAATTCGATGATTTCAGGGTATGCTCAAATGGGTTGTTCGAGAGAGGCAGTGGGATTGTTTATGGAAATGAGGGATGAGGGGTTTGAACCTGATGAGAGGAGTCTTGTGAGTGTTCTTGTGGCATGTGGGGATTTGGGAGATGTGAATTTGGGGAAGTGGGTGGAGGAGTATGTTGTGGGGAAGGGAATGGAGATGAATTCTTTTATGGGTTCAGCTCTGATTAACATGTATGGAAAGTGTGGAGATTTGGTTTCTGCTAGAAGGATCTTTGATGGCTTGAAGAAGAAAGATGCCATCACTTGGAATGCAATGATTTCAGGGTAAACACTTATTTCAACAGTTTAATATCCTTGGCTGTTTGCATTCTATTTGCATTAAATGGTCAGGTTTTGTTTAGTTGAGATCATCATTTTACTATTCGGTCACAATGGGGAAAAAAGGCTCTATATAGGCGATACCAATAATGTTGGAAGTATGTTTTAATCATGTTAGTATACTTACTTTAGATCTTATGCTTTCTAGGAGTTTTAGCCCTATCTGAGATTTTTATGTCAATAGAAATATAGAGAACTTCTATTCTTTATTTCGTATTATATTGGCTTGAGATGAGTTTAAATGGAGGAACATGATAAGTGAGTATTTAATGAGGACCATGAGACCTAAAGTTCAAAGCTCAGCGAAGGCAAACATACTAGGTGATTTCCCATCTGCCAAAGTCTTGGTGGACAGAGTTATCGGTATTGTGATGGTGCGAGGTAGCAAATACCCCATGGAATTAATCACGGTGCACACCAGATAGCATAAATACCAGTGTTATGAAAAAAAGAGAGAATTAATATAACCGACTACAACTTGCTTGGGACTAAGGCATAGTTGTCCTTGTTTGTATCATCCTTTTTCTATTTGTGCAAGGGATACCCCAAATCCAAATCTGGTTTGGAGTACTCCTTTTAATAAATTCTATGTGAAATCTATGCTAGTTTCTCGCGGTTACCAATTCTTTTGGTATCCGTTATTTCAAATGAATGTGCATTTAGACAACCAAAAGAATAACTGTGTTTTGAAGCATAAAAAATATGAAGCCTGCTGTGATTTATGTCCTGTCTTTTTGAGGTTTTTCTTCTTTTACTAGTACAACCATTTATTGTTCTCCTTTATTAGTCTCTTCCACGGATCTGAATAGTATTTATTACAGGTATGCACAAAATGGGTTGTCCGATGAAACAATCTCATTGTTCAATGCCATGAAGGAGGCAGGAGTTAACCCAAATAATATCACACTGGTAAGTGTTCTCTCTGCATGTGCTTCAATTGGAGCCCTGGATGTCGGGAAAAGCATCGATGACTATGCATCAAGAAGAGGAATAAGGCATGACATATATGTAGCTACGGCCTTAATAGATATGTATGCAAAATCCGGCAAACTGGATGATGCGTATCAAATTTTTGAAAGCATGCCTAGAAAAAATGAAGTCTCTTGGAATGCAATGATTTCTGCTCTTGCCTTTCACGGAAGAGCACAAGAAGCATTATCCCTATTTGAGCGCATGTCACTCGAGAGTAGTGATGCTCGCCCAGATGATGTCACGTTTGTTGGAGTACTCTCAGCATGTGTACATGCAGGGTTGGTTGATCAAGGCAAGAACATCTTTGATATAATGAACTCATCATTTGGATTGGTTCCAAAAGTTGAGCATTACTCTTGCATGGTTGACCTTTTGTCTCGTGCTGGTCGTGTATATGAGGCATGGGACTTCATTGAGAAGATGCCTCAAAAACCAGATGAAATTTTACTTGGTGCATTGCTTGGTGCCTGTCAAAAGCTCAAAAATATTGATGTTGGGGAACGAGTGATGCAGCTACTCCTTGAGATGGAACCGTCAAATTCGGGTAATTATATAATATCATCCAAGATATATGCAAACCTCCGAAGGTGGGATGATTCAGCAAGGATGAGACAATTAATGAGACAGAAAGGTGTGACTAAAATTCCAGGCTGTAGCTGGATTGAGATGGATTCTCAACTTGTTGAATTTCGTGCTGGTGATTCGTCACATCCAATCATAGATGGGATTCAACAAGCACTAGACTTGTTGTACGAGGAGATGACCATTGAAGGTTATGTTCCAAATGTGAATCTTGTGTAGAAAGGTGAGGATGAAGCCTGGAGTTTTATACAACAAATGCTCAACCCCTTCTCAAGAAGCGAAATGGCACAGTCTGGAAACCACTCAAAGAAGTGGAAGTAAGAGGAAAAAAGGTTAAGAGTGATGCAGGAGCCATTAATACCGCACTGAAGATGTCGGCATTCGAATCCAATTTATATTCATTCCAGATGCGCCACGATTTAGATTCTCTGAACAGTTGGCTGGCACCCTAAATCTCTGACTCTTCCCCCTCCTCCTCCTGGATGGCTGATGGTGCCAAGATCGAGAAGAAAGATCTGAATGTTGTGGCTAGATATTTGTTAGGATTCATCAACAGCAATCTGATGTCGTCCTAGAACGAGTCCATCCTTCACAACGACAAGGTAGTATTGGTAGGTACCGTCATCGATCGAGAGCACATACATGTTGGTGCCATTATTGCTGACGAGATGCTGAGGAGGGCGAGGCAGGCTCAAACATCGCTCTCATTTTTAGTTCTGATCACGCAGTTATGTGAGAGGCTAGAAGTCCCTTTTCGGGCTTCTACAGATGTGAGAGTCACAACGGCCTTATCCAGTGACATTCGGAGGAGGATCGAGGCAGAGTGTTTGCAAGATGATGCGGCTCGGAGGAAGCCGCCACCACCAAACTCTACGCCCGTGGCCGACCCTGCAACCTTGGCATCTGAGACCAGCACACCTGCTCCTTCTATGGAGCAGACAAATATCCCTACACCACCCTCTGCTACTGCTTTTACTGTTTCTAAAATTGTTGTTGTTGCTTCTACTGTGAGGCCTCCCCCTCTCCTATTACCCATCCCCCTTGACCCAGGCATTGATCTATCAGATAGGCAGCCTTGCGCGGTCAACATATGTTAGAGTTGTCCGGGTTGAGAAGGACTTGCCCAAGCTCATTGACCAGGCCATTTAGAAGGCCTTGACTCATTTGTAGTCCATTTGAGTATATCATTCCAGAGATTTGAGTTGAAAACGATTTTTGTTAAATCTTGAGAACATGTTTTCTATATTCTCATCATCTGCCATTTTGAACAGTTCATATCATTTATCAGTGAATTGATCCGTGTTTCTTACACTTTGCTGGTCCCTTCATAAGTTACTTCAAATTTATCCCACATTTCTTTTACAGTTTCACAAGGGTTTCCTTTACAACTTGATGAGAACTTTTGGTTGGATAAGGATGTTAACCTAGAATCCTGTGTGATGTGCAAATCAGAGTCACTATCTTGACACAACCTCTCACAGTATAACTTACACTCTTACACTCTGATTCTTTCTTTCTCTTTTATTTTTCAATTGTACATTCAAATGAATACAAAGCTTTATGAAAGATGAAAGAAGACAACAGTACAAGTTCAAGTGAAGTGCGTAAATGAAACTAGAGAAGCGGGACTAATTTCATATACGACGTCGGGAGGTGACCGTTTAGCTCTAATAGGAAAACCCAAGGGAGTGTCCTTCAATCAAGGATTTGTAGTGTTTCCTTGGTTGAGTTGCACATGTCCATATCAGATATGTTCGTGTTATAAAATTGTCTTTTCTTGATCCCGTTGATTTCTTCTTTAGCCTTGAGCATATTTATCTTCCTTTTCTGCGTAGTCTCTTCCAAATGGTTTGATAGCTGATATCTCTTGTGGTTTCCTTCCTTACATAGAAGATCTCTACACTTTGATAATTGATTTGTTTGATTGTTGCTTCATCTTCTTTCCTTTTTAATTGCTATTTGATTTATGTAGGTGAATCAACCTTCTCTTCATCATGTGTATGCTGGATTGATACTGATAAGTCAATCTTCCTGATTTTGTGCGTCTTTAACAGATACACAGTTCCTGATTTCCTGCAACAGAGTAAACTTGTCATTTGCAAAGCTAACAAAACCTATAAGAAAAGTAGGGTACAGGGTAGAACTACAATGAAAATGTAGGGTAAAAGATGAAATATAATTATTAAATAATAAATAAAGACAAAATGAGAAGAAAATACTAAGGTAACGACGCGATCAAACCAAATAGTTTGTTACATAAAATGAGTCTTTTCGTCGTTACCTAACATTGGATTTAAACGATACGATACAATAGAATTTAAGTAACAATCAAAACAAACATTATATTTAAACTAACAACGGGTAACAATTCAATTATTTTGAACAATAAAAAAAATTTCAAAAATTCAATTAATATGAAATAGAGGGAGTAAAAATTTACTGACTTTGACAAATCAAAATACAAAAAGCATGCCATTTTATTTAAAAATATAACATTCAAAAATTGAACAAAAAAAAAAAAAACCACTCTCCTCTCTCTCTCTCTTTCCTCAAAAATTTGATTCTATTTTTTCCACTTTATCAAATTCAAACATTCCTTTCACCAATGGCCATTCTTTTCTCCATCACTAATTGGGACCCTCCACACACACTAAGAAGAACAAGTTGCACTACTAATCAATCCATAATTGGAAGGTTTTGTATTACAATAATTGCATCCTATGAGCACATAATTGGAGGGTTTTGGATGCATATAGTAAGCAATTTCTTTTTTGGGCATGTTACCTCAGACACATAGCATTTTCATACTATTATTCCTAGCTAAATTAAAGTGGATTCATTGACTATTATTTTCTTAATTAATTATTAGTGTCCTGTCGATTTCTAATGGAAGTCTCAATTTTTTTTTAAAAACAATAGCATTTCACTAAGAGTACAAGATTGACTTCTTCTAGACAGTTAAGAAAATTAAATATAAGTTGAACATAGATGTTTATTAAACATTGTGTAGTTACTTTTAAATAACCACAATTAATTGTGTATAATAAGAGACTTTTTTTACTGGATCATACATAACAGACAAGGACTTACAAATCTAAAATATCCTAATATAAGGACAAAACTTTTCCTTTCTTCTACCAACGAGGGAGAAATGACTTTTCATTTTCCCTTCACTTGGTTCCTCCACATTTCTCAATTCACACCTTACTTAAACCCAACAATACCAATCATCAAGTTCAAATCCTTCTTCCTTGTATTGTGTAATCAGTTCATCGATAAAACCCAATTTTTTTTTGCTCTAAAAGCGTTTCTCACCTCCTTAGCCCATCCATCATAGTTGTCGCCCTTCAAAACCACAGGAGTTATATATATATATATATATATATACATATATTCCTGTATGATCTGCTGAAAGCAAGAAATATTGAAAAGTCGAATTGTTAATGGGAGTTTTGCTACTTCCTGATCCAGTGCCTCCGTCTTTGTTCTTATTCTTATCGTTGCCCACAATCTCCCAATTTTTTCTAGGTTATAGCAGCCATTGATACCATGAAAGAATTTACAATTCTGTTATTTCTTGTTAAATAGGTTGTACCAAAGTTATATACAAATTCCTAAACCTTGATGACCAAGAAAAACTATTAGGTAATAGTCTCCTAAATATATACACCTTCCAAAAATATTCCACCGCCTATGTACACTCTTACTAAATCTCTTAATACTCTAAAACCTTTAACAACATTTATATAGAGTGTTTTTTATAAATCACATATTTATTCTTACCGTTAACTATAATGTCTATAACGTAACGATAATTATATTATTGTTGTAAAAATCTTTATTCATTATAGTGTTATTTAGTAAGAGAGTTTTTGTGTCTAAACTTGGACAAGTAAAACTTGAAACAAAATTCTCAAAAAATCTGATATACTAACTAGAAAACGTAAGGAAAATCATTATGAAAAATACATATTGATCGATCACTACTTGAAGGTAACTACTATTGGACTCCTAACAAAGTGCTTGGATGATGTCCATCTCAAGGATCCTTGAACAAATTTAGTGGTTGAACTACTTGATTCGCGGCTAAATGTTACCTGATATGTTTTCTTCTGGTTCAACTCGGAGAAATTCAAGAGAGGAGGGTTAACTTTCACATCAACTCCTTGGGGTGGCACAATCTCTACAACGTAGGACGAGACAGCTTCACCAACATTAGTCACTGTCCTTGTAAATGTTTGAGCTGTTAATCCAAGTCCAATTGAAAACGAAGGATAATTTAGTTCTGCTTCAGCAATTTTTGATATGCAATTCACTTTTCTCAATATAGGCTGCTTTGTTTGGGTATTTTAAACCACATAAATAATGAACATAATCCTCGGGTTTGATGTCATAGATTAAGCCTGGATCACTAGCTCTTAACGGATTAACATGTCCTGCACCAGTGGCGAACAAGTCACTCTTTTCATCAAGATCAGCAGTCGTCATGATTGCTGATTTGATAGCAGCTGGAGACCATTCAGGGTGTGTACTTTTTACTAATGTTGCAATTCCAGATACATGAGGACAAGACATTGACGTGCCAGATGCGATGTTAAAAGTAGACTTAGTTGGCCAAGCAGCAAGAATATTAACACCTGGAGCAACAATATCTGGTTTCAAGATTCCAGGACTTTCCCTGTTTGGTCCTCTGCCTGAAAAGCTCGCAACTTCTCGAGAAAAATCATCTTCTAATATGGTTCCTCTGAATAAAAATGTGGCGAGAGGGTTTGATGTTGAATTCATGTACGATATGATCTTTAGTCCATCTGTATAGCTGACATGTGCTGCTGGAACAACATGTGGTTCGGCAGAGACAGTGAACCCTTGCAATTCATCGTTCACGAGTATCATTCCAGCACCACCAGCATTCTTCACATAATGTCCCTTACCAATTCTAGAAATATTATCCTCAGATACACACAATACAATTTTTCCTTTGACATCTATATTCT
Source organism: Solanum etuberosum (assembly GCA_029582245.1). Lineage (NCBI taxonomy): Eukaryota > Viridiplantae > Streptophyta > Magnoliopsida > Solanales > Solanaceae > Solanum > Solanum etuberosum. The sequence continues at coordinate 23,119 of JAJONR010008368.1, read as the reverse complement.
CCAATGACTCCGCGCTGCAAAATGCATCACTAACATTTCTAATCAGGGGTAACATTGTCTCGGAGAAGTCTTTGGGCTGGAATCCTGATTCCCCATCAATTTCTTTTCCATCACCAAGACGTACCGTGGCTCTTAGTTTTCTATCAGTAGTGCTTGCACCAACGGTGAAAAGCCATGGATCTCGATTATTTACAGTGCCTGGTAGTGGACCTGTATTGCCAGCAGAACAGTTGACAAGAATCCCCTTTTGCATAGCAGTAAATCCACCTTCAGCAATAACACCTGACCAAAATTGGTTAAACTTTGAGCTAATTGAAATAGATAGTACATCAACCCCATCTTCGATTGCAGCCAATACATCACTCTCAGGACATCCAATACTGGAACAGACTTTATACATAGCAACGTGTGCCATACCAGATGCTGTGCCATTAGCCATACCTAAAACATTGGCCCCGTTAACGAAATTTCCAGCAGCAATGCTTGAAGTATGTGTACCATGACCATTTTCATCTAGTGGTGTCCCATTACCCGATTCATGAAAATATCTTGCTCCAATAAGTTTGTTGTTACAAGACGACCGAGAGTAGAATTCATACTTCCCCTTCCACCTAGCAGGGGGAGGGGGCATTCCTTCGTCCTGAAAAGATGGATGATCAGGCGTAATTCCAGTATCTACAACTCCAATTATCATACCTTTACCATAATTTGATTTTTCCCATAAGCTACCTGATGATCCTTTGCTCTGTTGTAGCTCCAAAAAAATTATAGTATGAGTAGTTTGTGGATGAAATTTTTTTCGTGGTCGGACTGATAACATCTCTTGGCTATTTTTCAAAGCTGCAACTTCTTGACTAAGCCTAGCAGCGAAGCCATTTAACACATTGCGATAAGAATAAATAATTTGCGACGATTCGTTTAGGTCCAAAAACGAATGATGCCATTTATTCAAATTTTCAAAATTCGAGTCATTAGGTAACGACTTAAGATGCACAATGTAAATTTCTCTATTATTATCATTGCTTGCAAATATTAGTAAGGATTGAAGAAAAAGTATGGAAAAAATCACACTTAAATAAGAGGTTTGGAAAATATATTTAGTCATGGACTTACGTAAGAAGGAAAATAAGAAAAATAAGTGGAAATATGAATACAAATTATAACTAAAACATAAATTAAATAGTAAAAGAAATATCAAATTCTAAATAATTTTGGTTTTAACAATTACTTATATTTATAATTAGAAGGTAACGATAGAAAGTTTTTAGTTATATTTTTAAATTTTAATTTGTTGCTTGGAATTTACCATTATTTTATGATTTTAATTTTTGTAGTACGTCAATTGGCAATGAATATTCTATTTTCTCTTTCATCATCGACATAAGATTTTGAATTTTAATTACTGATCGACATACGACATACATGAAAAATTATATTGTTATCAAATCTTCAATGTTATTTAAAATACTTTCATTATTCAATATTTTGGTTTTTGGCTTTACCTGTTAAGATTTTAGTTACGCGATTTTCTCTATTTTATAACTTTTCTTGTTATAATTTATTTTTTTAAAATCTTTTCTTAACTCTATCATATCAGCAGAGGCAAAATTCTGGAATAGAAATCTGGTTTGATTTGAGTTATTATTAAAAAGTAAAACTAAATTATTAAATTTATTAACTAAATCAAACCAACAGGACAGTCAATTTTTTAGGTTTCTCTTTTAGACGGTTCTTTCGATTTTTTTTAAATAATTATACGGTTATTGAAAAATAGATCAAATATATTTTTCACTTACCTATATGATAGGCTAAAATTTAACTTCAAAACATTAAATGAATAAGAATCTTCAAAAAGAATGTAGCACATGAGTACAAAATACTTATATTGAGATATCAACGTGTAATATATTAAATTTGTATGATTAACAGCTACACTCAAATTGAATACAAAACAAAATATATACGAAGTAGATTATTAACTTTTGATCTGAAATCTATAACAATGTAATTGTAACTTCCATTCTAAATACAAAACAACATACAAATTAATCCAAAAATAGTCGGGTTTTTATTTTCAACGCCAAATTAATCAAATCAAATCACAAATTGTTTTTTTTTTTTCAATTTGACTTAATTCATTTTAATTAGTATAAAGGGTATATATGCTCTAGTTTTTGGACGGCAGGGCATCAATATCCCAAAAGTATGACGGAGGATATCTACATACCATTTACGATAGTTCGGCTATATTTATCCTTTCTCCCTTTATTTAATGTGCAAAAATCCCATTGGACTACCATACTACCACTTGAACTTGTTTAATACTACTAAAAGACAAACATGTCTGAATGGTCATGTGGCTTCTTTTTCAGGTTTCAACAACACAAAATTTTAGCTACCTTGAATCCATAGTTCACATTTCAGCTTCTTTTCTTCTTTATTTTGATTGCATTTATTCAATTTGCTAAATCTTGATGGCTTATGATGCTGTGATTTCTCTTGTACTAACTTTGAAGCGACTCGTGCAGCTAAAGCCACATTGGATAAGTGATGAAACTAGGAAAATGGTGGATTCTGTCCTTGAAAGTCTTGAATATTCTCAAGACTGTCTTGAGAACACTAGCAAGAGAAGGCAAGATTGTGTAAAGGTTGAAGAGTTGGAACGAGAGATGAAAAGTGCAGTTAATGAAGCAGAGGACGCGATAGAACTAAAGATATATGAAATTAACAAACTGGAAAAAGGAAATGCAAGAGAGGCATTATGTGAAACTCTGTCACTGCTCGTAGAAAAGATTGATGATATGAAGAGGAATGTGATAGGAAGTAGTTTTGGTACAAATGAGGTTCAAGGTTATAGTAATCCAACAAATGAGGATCTGCAAACAGGATATGTTGCAAAACTTAATCCAGAAAATGTTGTCGTTGGTCTCGAAGATGACCTCATGAGAATCATTAGACGACTAAAAGGGTCGATGTCTACTCGAGAGATTATCCCCATTTTGGGAATGGGGGGTATAGGCAAAACAACTCTTGCAAAAATGGCATATGATGATCCTCAAATCAGGAATCGCTTTGACATACATGTTTGGGTGACTATATCTCAAGAATACCAAACTAGAGATTTGTTGTTAGGTGTTCTTTCTTGTATTTTTAATGAGATCAAACAAGGGACTGATAATGAATTGATGGATATGATATACAAAAAGTTAAAGGGTCGAAGGTATCTTGTTGTCATGGATGATATTTGGAGTAATGACGTCTGGGATCTTATGTCAAGAACTTTTCCTGACGATGACAATGGGAGTCGAATCATTTTTACAAGTAGGCTCAAAGGCGTGGCAACGCATGCTGACCCTGACACCCCACCTCATGAGGTAAGCCTCTTGAATGCAGATGACAGTTGGAAGTTACTTCATGAAACGGTGTTCGGGGTAGTACATGTTTGTCCTCCTGAACTAGAGGATATTGGGAAGCAAGTAGCACAAAAATGCCAAGGACTACCTTTAGCTCTTCTAGTGGTCGCGGGGCATCTTTCTAAAATTGAAAGAACACAAGAAAGTTGGAAAGATGTTGCCAAAAGTGTAAGTAAAGCTGTTGCTAATGAATCAGATAAATGTTTAGGAGTGCTTGCTATGAGTTACAATTACTTACCTAATCATCTTAAACCATGTTTCCTCTATATGGGAATCTTTCCGGAAGATAGTGATGTTAACATAGATAAATTGATCAACTTATGGGTTTGTGAGGGTTTTCTATGGGAAGAATTATTGGGAAGAGATTATTTGGAGGATCTTGTTAGCAGGAATCTGATAATGGTTAGAAACATGAGATTTAATGGGGAGTGGAAATCATGTGGTGTCCATGATCTTGTTCGTGACTTAATTTTAAGAGAAGCTGAGAAAGAGAAGTTCCTGCAGGTTACTAAAGATCCTTCATGTTCGTCGCTACAGTTTCCATTCAAACATTTATCAGAATGATTTGTTGGAGTCATCATCAATTGATCTCACCCGCACTATGCATTTCTTCCGTGGATTAGGTTCTAAACAAGTCCCTCTTTTGGCTTGCTTCAAATTGTTAAGAGTGTTGTCAGTTGTTCAGTATGGGTTTGAAGATTTCCCTCTTGTGATAACAAAATTAGTACTTCTTAGATACCTTCAATTACGCAGTTGTGATGATCCTCACGGTTCGTTGTCTGAGCTTTATAATCTCCAGGTCTTCATTGTTGGAAGCCTAGGTTATAATCCTCCAACTATACATGAGACAATTTGGCAAATGAAACATTTAAGGCATCTTAAGGCGAGTCACTCAATTTCTCTTCCTAAATATCCATCATATAAGCTGCAAAATTTGGAAGGACTTTCCTGTCTAAGATTGTCTAGCTGTACTTTTGAATTGTTTTCCGCTATTCCAAATCTTAAGACGCTTAAACTTCGTGGAAGTCAAAAGGAAGGCCAGGGTGAGAACATGTTTGAGCACCTAAATAGCCTTGCCTGTTTAAAAAGACTCGAACAATTGAAGATCAGATGCAAAGACCTATACTTTTTCCCAATCCCATGTAAGTATACTTTGCCTACATCTCTGAGGAGCTTGACTTTAAGCTATACTTACTTACCTTGGGAAGACATGGAAAATATAGTGAAGTTGCCAAAACTCGAAGTACTTAAAATCAAAAACTATGGATTTTATGGTGATGTATGGAGATTAAATGATGGAGAGATTTTCAATCAACTTAAGTTCCTTCTAATCAGGACGAATGATCTGAAGAACTGGAAAGCTGGCAGTGTTAACTTCCCAATGCTGCAACGCGTAGTTCTGAGAACATGCATATACCTGGAGGAAATCCCTAAATACTTTAGAGAAATTTATACCTTGGAGTCAATAGAGTTGTATCATTGCAGAAGAACTGCAGCAAATTCTGTGAATGAAATTCAAGAAGAGCAAGAGAGCATGGGGAATGATTGTCTTAGTGTCCTCATCGATGATTGTAGGTAAGATTCAAATTGTCTCGAATCATTGCTCGCTAATCAGTTCAAGACATATTTTGTCATTATTTAATTATGCGCCTTGTTTCTTCTCTTACATTGCCTCGTGATATATTCATAATTTAAGTACTCATTGATATGCTTCTTATGCAGTAGAGGAGCTGATCATGCAAGTTAAAGGAATGCGGTGTGCGTGGGAAGCAATATATCACCTTTTGTTAGCTTAGAAGGGGAGAGGCCACTTGTAAATTGTTAGCAACTTTGGTCTCTTTCTGTTTTTTTTTTTAACAATAACTAAAGGACCTAACTTTTACCTGTGTTATGCTGCTAGTTGCTGATCTTTGTTTTTGTAATTTTCTTGCAAGCTAGATATGATTGTCAACATGTTCGTTATGTTATAATTCTCAATTACTGAGTGCATATTATATGCCTCTGTACTTCACTCTGCAGTTTTTAATATTTCCATTTCCCTTTCTCACCGAGTCTCATGTCATATAAGTCTCTGATTAATTCAGTATGAACCACATCCTAAACTTGTGGGAAATACTACGGTATATAAATACAATCTGGATAGTGCCATGGAAGGAGAAGGAAAATAGTATACTGCTACAGAGAAAGCAATCAGGTTGTGGACTCATTGGCCAAAGCTAAATTTGATCAAAGCTGAACCAAGCACCGAGTATGGTTTCTATTTACATTAGAAACTCAGTTTCAAACTAATAGTCAATTTCTATGCATAGTCTAAGTTCTTGTTTCCAAACTAGTTCAAGTCCCTTGCAGTTATCGAAAGTGAAGTAGTAAATCTTCTAATCGAGAGTGCATCACTTATCTTGATCAAAGTCATTTGAACATATACCTGATATATATATACCTCTCAAAAGTTGGATATTTTCTGGGGTAAAACAGTTAGTTCCTGCTCACCTTGCTGTCATTAAAAAGTTAAAAGGTTAAAATATTGGACATGTCCTATAGATAACACCAAAATACCGGCCATATATCTCTATGTTTTTCAGATTGTAATTAATTCTAAAATAAATATGAAATTTTAGCATTGCTAGTTTCCCCATTGTTATGTTTTGCCTAGAAGAGAAAAAAAATGGGATTAGTTTAGAGAAAAAGATGGGCTATTTGTTTATTTATGATAAACCACATGTGAACAAGAAGCCAAAGGGACCAGACAACTACCTCTAAAACTTGTTTAATAAAAAAAGACTACTTGTTTGGACTGTAATGTGACTTTTGTCCTGTAACTTCTATGAAGGGAAGATGATTATTTTTGACTGTGAAATCACAAATGTTATATCTTTTTCTCCAAGAAAAATCTCCTTTTTATCCATGTTAATGTATATGTAATAATTTTCTTTGCATTTCAAGTTTCAAGAACTGAAGTTTTGCTGCCCTAATTATATTCAATCTTTCATCTTCTTTGATCGTATTTATGATTTCTAATATTTTCTTTTAAAAGAGTAAAAAGCAGCAGGATCAATTTGGATTCGTCTGCAGGTTGATCTGAAGAAGCGTTTAATTGTGTTTTCTAAGAAGATCTAGGTAAGAATTTGAGGTTCAAAACTCTTATATACCAGCTCTCTTAATTGATGAATTAGTATTTCTTTGTGTCTGATCAAAGAAACACATAGAAAGAGAGAGTTATAGGTGGTGTTTGCTTCAAAATAATGGTTTTTGCCAAAAATGTTTACATCAAACTTCACTAATAAAAAGTTTTTGAGTTTGTGAAGCAGTCTTTTTGTCCTATAGTTGGTGTGAGAAATGGCTTATGCAGATGTGGTTTCTCTCATTCAAACTTTGAAGCAACTTATGCAACAAAAACCAGGTTGGATAATCGGTGATACTAGAAAAATGATCGAATCTCTCCTTAATAGTGCTGGATATTTTCAAAACTTTCTTGAGAAGACTTACATGAGAAGACAAGTCTTCTGAAATTCTGAAGAGTTGGAAATAGTGATTAGAATTGCAGTGAACGACGTAGAGAACGTGATTGAACTAAAGATGCATGAATATAATCTACTGGAGCACTGCTCAAGAGTTGGATTGCCACGCCAGCCTTTATGCGATGACTTGCCTCCCCTTGTAGAAAAGATTGATTTTGTGAAGAGAAAGATGATGAGATTTGTGACAAAGGAGGATCTGCCATCGAGGGATTACTTGCTAGGTCATTCATCATCTAGGCGTGTTGCAAGTCTGAATCTAGAAAATGTTGTCGTAGGTCTTGAAGATGACTTGATGAAAGTCATGAGAAGACTAACAGGACCACCGTCTAGTCGAGAAATTGTCTCAATTTTGGGCATGGGAGGGATAGGTAAGACTACTTTGGCTAAAAAAGTATACCATCATCCTGAAGTCAGGAGTCGTTTTGACGTCCATATTTGGGTAACAATATCTCAAGAGTATCAAACTAGAGATTTGTTACTGCGCATTCTTTCCTGTATTTTTCAGCTGAAAAATGAGGTCCAAAATGAGACTTTTTGGTTGGCTGTGGGAGATGAGATTAAAGAAAGTAGTGATGATCAGCTGATGGATATGATATACAAAAAGTTAAAGTATCGGAGGTATGTTGTTATCATAGATGATATTTGGAGTAAAGGCATATGGGATCTTATGACAAGAATTTTTCCAGATGATAACAACGGAAGTCGCATTATTTTGACAAGTAGGCACAAAGAGGTTGCTGAGCATGTAGATCCTGATAGCAATCCTCATGAGATGAGTCTCTTGAACTCAGATAATAGTTGGAAGTTACTTCATGACAAGGTGTTTGGTTCACAACATGATGTTTGTCCCCCTGAATTAGAGAAAATTGGAAAGCAAGTAGCACAAAAGTGCCAAGGACTACCTTTAGCTCTTCTAGTGGTTGCAGGGCATCTCTCCAAAATGTCTAGAACACGAGAATGTTGGGATGATGTTGCCAAAACTATTAGTAAAATTGTTGCTAGTGAACCAGATAAATGTCTTGGAGTGCTTGCTATGAGTTATAGTTACTTGCCTCATCACCTAAAAGCATGCTTCCTTTCTATAGGAGTGTTCCCGGAAGATTTTGTGATTGCAACCGAGAGACTAATCCAGTTATGGGTTGCTGAAGGTTTTCTAAGACATGAAAGGCTCAAAAGTCTGGAACAAGTAGGACAAGAATGCTTGGAGGATCTTATTAGTAGGAACTTGATATTGGTTAGAAAAAGGAGATTTAATGGTGAGCTAATAACATGTGGTGTTCATGATCTGGTGCGCGACTTGATTCTAAGACAAGGTGAGAAGGAGAAGTTTTTGAAGGTTACAAGAACTCATGATGTTATCACAAGATTCATTGATACAGCTAGTAAGCCTCATGTTCATCGCTACAGTTCACATTCTCAGATTTCTCAGGGGGATTGCTGGAATTCAACATCTAGTCTCACCCGAACATTGTACTTATTCAATGGACTAAAACATGCACCGCGCCCTTCTAAACAAATACCTTTCTTGGCGCGCTTCAAGCTTCTAAGAGTGCTGGCAATCCTTCATTATACATTTCAAGATTTCCCTCTTGAGATAACAAAATTAGTACATCTCAGATACCTTGAATTCAACTGTCATGATGATCTTCAATGCTCAGTATCAGAGCTTTACAATCTGCAGAATTTGATTTTCGGACGACATTCTGATTTACCAGTGGAAATCTGGAAGATGAAACCTTTGAGGCATCTTGAGGTAAAAAAGATCTCTTCATTTCCTGTTCCATCAAGTACGTATACGACAGGGTCTAGTTCCAAGTTACAGAATCTTGAGGTACTTTCAGATTTAAGTATTTCCTGCTGTAGTAAGGAAATGTTCACTCGTACTCCGAATCTAAAGAGGCTCAAACTTCATGGAGCTTGGGAAGAATGCAGAAGAGATACGATATCTCAGACGCTCAATAGCCTTTACTGTTTAACTGAACTTGAAATATTGAAGATCATATGCTCCAGAAAATTATACCCTCACCCACTGCGAAGTAAGTATGTTGTGCCTACATCTCTGATGAGGTCAACTTTAAGATGTACTTATTTGCCATGGGAAGACATGGCAAATATCGTTATGTTGCCAAACCTCCAAGTACTTAAAATCAAAGACAATGGATTTGATGGTGATGCATGGAGATTAAGTGATGAAGAAATTTTCAATCAACTTAAATTCCTCCCAATCGATAGGACAAATCTGAAGCGCTGGAAAGCTGGCAGTGTTAACTTTCCAAAACTGCAACGCCTAGTTCTGAAAAGGTGCATATATCTGGAGGAAATCCCTAAAGACATTGGAGAAATTTATACCTTGTAGTCAATAGAGTTGCTGAATTGCAGAACTTCAGCAGCGGAATTCAAGAAGAGCAAGAGAGCATGGCAAATGATTGCCTTAGTGTCCGTATCCACGACAAACCTTGTAAGATTCAAACTATTTCAAATGACTGCTTACTATTAAGTTATAACTTTTTCTTTGTGTATATTCATTCCTTACATGCTGTGAAACAAGGGGTGAAAACAATGTATAATGGTTCAGCCTGCCTCTCACCTTTCGGTTCATTGCAAGGAAAGACTAAAAAGAAAAAAGGAAGCTTTCGGCGGACACAAGCCCTCGCTATGAGAACTGACGCTTTCTAACTCTCTATGAGGAGTGAAAGCCACTTGACTGTAAGGAGAGGAGCTCCGCCCCTACTTCAATTAAAGCTCGCTACACATCAAACATATGTTATGTATATGTTTACAAAAACAGAACTTCAATAAGCCCCCTAACCCTTCATATATTATATGGTCCTACGCTACTTTGAACGTCTTTGATCTCTTCTAGAATGATGAGTTCCTTTTGCTTGCAGGGTGGGATCATTAAATGCTTAAATCAAGAAAGATGATCATGTGAGGTAAGAAAAAATGGTCCGCGGTGCTAGCTCTCTAGAAGAACCTCTTTTTCCTGGATCAAGAAAGCAGAATCATCCATTCTTAGCTTGTGATGATCACTTTTGACTTCTTCATGATCATCAAATTATGGTACACATTTTGAGTAAATCTTTGATGCTGTTGTACCATGCTTTGCAGAGTTGAAGAGTTCCATCATTGTGAATATGCTCCGTAGAGTTTTTCTGCTTTAGGGAGCAAAACAAGGTGTTATGCGATTCTTTTAGCAAATGAAGGAGAAAAGAAGCAACTTGTTGGAAGCATGTTCATGATAGCACCTCCGCCCATGTTTGGAAGCAAAACTTTCTGGGCAGACATACTAGGAACTACTTTTGACAGGCGTATTTAGAGCAATTGTATAAATACTTGTAAGTTGTGATTATATTGTTGACTCTGGTGGACGCAACACCTTATTTCCCAGTACCATTGCTTAATATACACATAACTATTGTTTTTAACCAAAAGACAAGAAAGAAAAGTACCATTGTCATATATAGTCATTGCTCCCAAGTTTATCTTCTATTAATACATTGTTAGAGTGGTTTAAAGTCCCACATTGGTTGGAAAATGGATTGACGGTCTGCTTTATATGGATTTGTGCAATTCTCCCCTCATAAGCTAGCTTTTGTGTAAGATTTTGTATGGTATATATAGACCATTCTCTTTTGGATGTGCATCTTGTGTCATGAATTTCTCTGTGTAAGATTTTCTATGCTGTAGGCATGCATTTCTCTTTTAATATCTACATGTTATGCTAGAAAGTTTGCTAGATAAACTCTACAAATGTCTGCTACCTATTTTTACAAATCTCATCTTGGAAGAAACTTCACATAATCCATTCCTTTTAAACATCTTCACATCATTCTTTAAGAGCTTTGATCTAAGCCTACATCATCTAAAAGTACTTAAAGACGCGTTGACAAGCATCTCGAAAAGGAGCATACTGGGAATACTTTCAAGTAGATCTAGCCTTCCATTACACTTGTTATATATGCTTTACAACTTCAACCACCTATTTCCATAAGGTCTTATCATATGTGCAATGACTTTATATAAGTTTGTTTTGTAATTTCAAGTTTTTGACTCGACTCAAGCTCATCATAATTCATACATAATTCGATTTCCTTTTCTTTGTGTTCTATTGATCAGAAGCATCCAACAGTGCCTCGACAGTATAAAATTCGAACACAAAATGACCATGCTTAAACAATTCTTCTTCTTTCTTAGTTGAAGTTCCCCTTCTCCGTTATCTAGTTCTATGCCTTCTAAATTGGACGATTGGTATTCTCTGGATGGACGATAAATCCCTTTTAGCCCTTGTAGTCATTTTCCATTTTACTAAATGCATTTGTCTGTTATTGGGACGACTCTTCCATAAGAATTGACTTGAATTTAGCTTTATCTACTTTAGGCTAGTAATGATAGTATATATGTTGGAATTCTATTAAGCACACTATTTATAAGGGTGATTAATCTGCTCCCATATATATGATACATACTGCAAGATAATTAATTTACTACAACATTTATCCAGGATTCCATGATATAAACTTAGGAATTTTTTCGAGTTAATATCTTAAGAGATCACTCAAGTTTGGAAATTTATCTAATAAAGTCATTAAATTTTATTTTTTAATAAAATCACTCAACTCAAGTCATTGTATCAATAATTTGTATCTGATCAATCTTTTAAATCATACATTATATGATGGTCTACCTCTAGCGCAAAACATTAATTTAGACTAATATATTAGAGTTAAACATGCAAAATGAAGAATTTTAATATTAATTATTAGAACCTTATTATATTAGTATCAATCATTTTTCCTCTCGCCTTGTTTTTTTTTTTTTTTTTTACTGGCTAGTATAGGAGAATAAGTAGTATTCGTTGAAGATAAAGTTGGGTAAGTAACCAACTAATTCTCTCTTCATGTGCTTTGCATGTTTATTTCGAAGCCATTTTTCATGTTGGTGATTCCGAAATATTTATACCATCATAACATTATGTTATGGTACCATCCTACTAGCCTTAAAATTGAAAGAGAGTACATTTGAAAGCTGAAGTTGTGTTTGACAGCGATATTATTTTAAAAAGAGTTACATCTAAGATAGTGGCATTTCAATAGTGAACTATTATTGCAAAAAATGAGTTGCAATTACTTGTATCGCTCCGTTTCTCACAGACTCCCTAACTTTATTTGTAATACCCCAATTGCCCCTACCATTCTCAGTCTTAAATCCCCATTTTGCCCTCCCCGGCGCCGGCAACAATCCCGTTCATTTTCCATTTCCGCCGGCAATAGCTTCACCTGGGACGATGTTTTCCGAGCACCGGAATCTCCTGAAAATGACGACTCTGCCCTCTCTGGTTTTTTCGATAAAATCAAGCTTTGTAATCGCGATTTGGTATTCCCCACACTCTTTTTGCACTCTTCATAGAGCCTTGTGCTTTTTTATTGATGAAAAATAACAACAAGTTTTAACAGGAGAAGCAATGTGAGTTCATGCCTTTCGTGATTGAGGACCAAATAATTGGCTACGTTCACCATGGGTAATTTTTTTTATGGATAACATTGCCCATTCAAAATAGAATTAGCATAATACATAAACATGCACTCGAACTTGGTCTCAGTTGGCAAGTAAGCACTCTAACTTTGAGAGTGCATGTCTAGTCACCTCAGCGTGGTCTCAATGGACAACTAAACACTCCAACTCATCCCCATTGTGTCTAGTGGACACCTGATGTTGATGTGATACATAAATTGCGTAGGTGTCTAGATGATCATTTTGTAAGTTGTAAGTTGAGGTGTCTAGATGTATACTCTCTCAAAGTTGAAGTGCTGACTTTGTTAGCTGTGGCTAAGTTTGAGTGTATGTTTGTGTATTATGTCAATAGAATTTGGTTTATCTTTGCATCAGATAGCTATTCCTAGTGATTTAAACTTTTGTGCTTTGTTTGATGAGAAGGTAAATATATTTGGTTATTTAGGTTTGCTGATTTTCTGAAGCCATTTCAGAATGTATTCATTTTCCCTCAAGATAATACTTATGGTAGTCATTTTGGATGTTACTGCACTTTACATCCAAACCTGAGTACACCCAACGATCGAACCAAAGCTGTAGCCAATGTCGTTAAGTCTTTGGGCGAACTGATCCCCGGCATAAGAAATGAGGTACTTCAAACCATTTGATACCTTTTTCTAAAAAATTGCAACTTCTGAAATCTTTTAGCTAAAAGTCCTAAGACTAACGCATGCTTCCTCCATGATAACATCTTTGCTACGTTGATCACGGGTAGTTATTTCCGGTTGCTTCAGCTTTCGGGGAACACATATTTTTTTCACTGGAACGAGCTGCTGCGCCATACTTTGGGATAAAGGTGTGCTATTAGTTTTCCCACTTAAACTAATTACATCATCTCTTAATAACATGTGGCTATAAATCATAAAAATCTTTCTAAATAGATTTTTAGTCTTTGTTTTGATATGACCACTTCTATGAATGTCATAATGGGCTTGTTTTCTCAGCTTATGATGGATATTCATACTAACTACTTAGTGTTAGTTTGATAGCTTAAGAAGGCCTTTTTTCTTTTCTAATGAGGTCCCCAACCCGTTAACAATTCTTATCATGTGACTTTTCGCTATCTTTATCAGATGTTCATGGTGGTAAGTGAGGGAGTTTTCTAGCAGTTCTTGTTTTTATTTTGTCTGTAACGTCGAGATAAGGTCATTAATCAACTATATCACTTTGAGTTTTCCAGTTCTTGAAATCCTTTGAACTTCTTGAGTTGATGTCTAGGTTGGTTTTTACAGTTACATCACATTTTCCCATTATTTGATCTCTGTTTATGAGAAGTAGAGACAATTGAGACCCTTCGATTATAAGCCCTAGCATTTCTTTCCAGAGGCCATCCAAACATTTCTTTCTAGAGGCCTATGAATTTTTATGACTCTTTGTTGATAGCAGGCATATGGAGTTCATATGAATGGCTATCTTGAGAAAGATGGGCAGGAATTTCTATGGCTAGGAAAGAGAAGTGAACAAAAAGCCACCTATCCTGGAATGCTTGATCATTTAGTCGCTGGGGGATTGGTATGTATCACCCTTCAAGGTTAATGGTTTATCACAAATTATCGTTATATATGTTCCTGTAGCCTTACTGGTATAACGGATTTAGTCACTCCCTTGCCTTGGATCTAAACATGCTTCAGTTGAAAATTCTCTTGCCACTTCATAAACAGCATTTTGTTCATTCCTTATCAAAGAAACCTACCAACTATTTTTTGTGGAGCAGTTCTTTGGTGCGGAACATACTGTAGTATAGTAGTCAATATTGTGTAAACATGATTGTTCCTTGGTTGATTAATGTTCATTTTTGCGGTTTTGCCTGCAGCCACATGATATTTCTTGTGGAGAAAATGTTATTAAGGAATGTGAAGAGGAAGCAGGGATTCCAAGATCTATTTCCCATACGTAAGATCAATTCTCCATTTTGAAATAATAACCATCAATCTAAGGCACTTGACTATCTGCTTTGATGTTTTATATGGTATAAATGTTTCTTCATATTTCTCGATTTCTTGTCATGATCAGCGCTAAGCCAGTTGGAGCTGTGTCCTACGTTGACATAGAAGGATATAGGATGAAGAGAGATGTCCTCTTTTGTTATGATCTTAAGCTTCCTGACGGCTTCATTCCTCATAACGAGGGTAACCCTACTAAATTTTCTATCTGTATCCAACCACTTATAAACCAAAGCTTTAGATGTATTTTAGTTTCTCCGCTAAGCTAATTAAAATGCTGTGTTTCTGATATTGGTCTTCACGTGGAACAAGCATTGTTCTAGGTGAATGGCTTCTATCTACTTATTTCAGATGCTCATACAATTTTAGTCAATCTCTTTTCTTTTGTGTTTTGTGACAGATGGGGAGGTAGAAAGCTTTCGATTGGTCCCAGTCACAAAAGTTGCAAATATCATCCGAAACACATCGTTCTTTAAAGCAAATTGCAATCTTGTCATTACTGATTTCCTTTTCCGGCATGGGTAGGCATATCATACCATTTACTTTAATATTTCCATCCAACTTATGAGCCATTTATTCTTTCTATTTCCTATCCTGCCACAATATTAAACACCACTTCAGTTATGAAGTTTAAATTAATGTTCTGAATTAATAAAGTTAGCAGCCAATGTTTTTCACAAACATAAAGTTGCAAGTCATTACTGTTAGGCACAGATAGAGCGCAAGACTTACCACTACCCTCAGCCTCTGCACCTCTGTTAGACCATATTCGCTTTATAATAGCAGAACACACAGCTATTGCAACAATTTTCGTTTATCTTGCAGAATTGATCAAGCCTTATGATGTAATGGTGTCTATAGTTACTTGCGAGTGCAAGGTTTAGTGTTCAAGTCCCTCCTGACAATACTTGATATCATGACTATCTAGTGGCTATTGACTGAAATCTCCGAAGAAATTCAAATATTGAAACAATTTTTCCTATTATGATTCTGTCTTGTTGTTATCCCTCTATATGCATAATTTATGATCTCGTCGTGGTTCCCTCTGATTCTAATACCACATTTTCATTTGAAATGATACCAGGCACATCAGACCAGAAGTGTTTGGGTACCTGAAGCTACTGCAGAGTTTGAGAAGTGGATATTGCTCCTAAGTATAATTGTAAATTATATTGATGGTTCAGGTAGAAGAGAACACCACACCAAGAAATATAAATTTGAGTATCTGCAACTTAGTCTATGATTGCAAATTACTTGTTTAGAAGTTTTTGTATCATCTTTAAAAAAAAATTGTTGCCTCCTTTTACTGTTACATATCAATAAGTTGTCGAATGGAAGTACTATTTTGTAGAAATCGTGCAAAAATTCAATCAACGTATGTCTTCCTTATGATGGCTAGCAAATCATTGTAAGATTTCTAGCACTGTTGCAGAAGTTTATATTATTACTAAGGAAACAATTTTTATTTTTTTTAAAAAGGCATTATTTCATACACAAATACAATAGGAAGTATTTCATAACTAATGTCTTGCACAAGTTCAGTATACAATTTGATGGAATACTCATAAAAAAATAACAATGAAGAAAATAAAATTTCCTATTAAAACTACAACTTTAATACTATTCTTTTACTGCTTTTTCAGAAAAGTTTCTGTATACTCCCTTAGAAATAGTAATTTAGAGTTTCAAAATATTATTAGTAAGATTAGTTTAGTAAAATACCGATTAAGCAATTTATTTAAGACTGTGCTAAGTTAACATGGGTCAAATAAAACGAAACAAAGGAAGTATCTTTTCTCTCCTTTTTTTTTAAAACTTATAACTTTAAAATCTCAAACATGAGAAAAGTAAATTGGCAGAATTGACAAAGAATGATCATTTATTAACACATATCAATATATCATGTGTGTCTGATTTCTTAAAATTGTAACATTGAATTTCAAATAATTAACATAATTCCATTTTTAAAACTCATGAATAAGCTCCAGAAAGTATAGATCAAAATTAAGCAGTGTAATAATGAAGGAAAACAAATGAACAAAACTAACACAAAGAATACACAAATATGAGAAACTTCCTTAGTTTATCTTGAAAAAAAGAAACAAACAAACAGTACCAAAAATCACAGAGATAATTAATAAAATTAACTATGATTTTTCAACTCTTCTAAATACATGAAATCACACCTGATTAAAGTCACTGGATTTTTGCAAATCCATAAGTACATTCATCAAAACAAATGGTTAGGTTTATCTTGTCGAAACAAATTTTCAGCAAAAAAACAATTCTATAGTTGAAAAGTTTTTGAGATTTCGAGAGATATTCCAAAGTAACAAAGCTCGTTTGGATGTCTTGAGCTTTTATATATATATATATATATATATATGTTCTTCCAAAATCGTACCAATCACTAATGTACTTTTCTCCTTCAATTTCTTGAATTTTATGTCAAGCAAATAGCTAGAAGGACGCTGCATTCTAGTTATTCGCATGAGATAACATTAAAGAAATTGAAAGAGAAAATTAAAGTTGTGATTGCTACGACCTTAGAAGAATATGTATATATAAGCTGATCAAGACATCCAAACGAGCTTTGTTACTATCATGCGGGATCTTTAAAACTTTCCAACTATAGCATTTCATTTTGCTGAAAATGCTTATTTTGTCTATCTTTTGAAAACTAGAAACAAGTAATTTAGAAAAAAGATGGGATGCATTGGGTCATATGGACACTTTCCTTTTATAGCTGTATAATTCTTTCTGCTCAAAGTAGATGCATGTTTTTTTGTGTAAGCTAACTACTATTCCAACAACTTTGGTACATGCATAAATTTTGAGTGCATATATAGTTATTTGAAGTTGATGAAATAAACATGAACTATAATGATCAGATTTTGAACATATATATAATATACTATTTTCTTTGTTTTGGTTTTCTTTTTAGTCAGTTCCATTAAGAAGATCATATTTCTATATGACATTATACATAAATATGTCATTTAACTTGATCTCAATTCACATTTATACCCTCGAACTTTGGGTGTGGACAAATAGACAATTAAACTTGTATAAAGTTGAATAAGTAGACACACATGAGTCTGAGTTTATTTGTAATTTTTCTATGATACTTCTAAAAGTTATTTCAATACTGTCGATTTCAAATAATTTTTAGAAGTATCATAGAAAAAATACGAATAAATTACAATAGAATTTTCTATTACAAATTGATGGAACTTCAAAATAAATATGAATCACCTATTAAAAAATAAAAATAAAAATAACTTGTACATCAAAGGTGGGTCACTGGAAGTAGAACAAAATACAAACATCAACTTGTGTTCAACAAGTGGAAACTTTAGTACATTAGCCTTTTTATTTTTTCATGATAAAGGCAAACATGATAATATGTATGTTTGTAGGATGTGATTTTTCCTAATTCATTAATTCACCAAAAGTAGAAAACATTACGCCATAATCATGCGCCGCAAAGTTATCTCTAAAGTTGAAAATATAACGCTATTTTTTCATTGTCATTTATCATCAAAAATATTTTTACGATTCATGAAAAAGAATTAGCAAGCATGTTGGATACATAAATAAATGAATATGGGTTATGTCTTTATATTAAACTATTTTTACATGACGAAAAACTACACTATTTATATATGAATAAAAGATAGATATAATCAACATATATAAATTGTGTAATAATTGGCCGAAGATGAACCCCTGGACCTCTACTAGCTCGATAGCTCCACTCCGGCTTCCGAGACATCTCACCCCTAGTACTAGCCCCCACGTTCCACCATTCTCACACCCTACCCCCACCTTCCACTCTATAATGTTTATCTTAATTATACATAAATATCATTTAGTAAATTTTATGCTTAACTACAAACACACACACACAAAAAAATCAAAAAAAATAGTTTTCTAGCTCTTTATCAATTTTTTTTAAGTTCATACGAGATTTAGAGATCTTAATTTTCACACATAAATTTTTTTGAAAGATTATTTTCTTCTATTCAAATTATAAGAGAGTAAGATATCTCATTTTCTAAATAAAATAAATTACTTATTATGAAAAAATATTTTTCATGAATACATGAGAGAAAAGCCAAAACAATTGAAAGAAGTATAAGCTCCACACTGGCAGTCACCTAAGCAAAAAAGACGGATCACCCAAATGACACTACAAGAAAATGGTGAATTATATGAAGATTTTTCTGGGAATTAGTATGAAAATTTGCAGGAAAATAAGTTTCCTGCGGATTTTCATACTAATCCCTATGTAATTCACAGTTTTCCTGTAGTGTGGCCTAACCTCATCTAAAGTGACAGTGCTCATAATTGAAAAAGTTCAAGACCCTCAAAATTGAATATTCTTATAGAAAAGTAGCAAAAAAATAGGTCTAAAGAGGATAACATGAGAAGAAGAGAGCAAACTTATAGCCAAAAACAACTTGCCGGAACTAGAAAATGCTCACAACTTTTGGTCCGGCAAGTCATCCTTGGCTGCAATTTCACTCTCTTCATCTTCATGCAAACCTTATAGACCAAACATTTTAGACTTGTCTATCAAATGGATGTTGGCAAGGTGAGTATATATAGGCTAGGAAATTAAGTGATTGCTATATATGTGTCCCACCCTTGTACGTTTTGGACAAGGCTAGTAGGTCCATTTAACATCCACCAAAATAATTAGGGGCTTTATTCTGTCAATGTATATTTTATCATGGTTTAAATTTCAACAGAAATAAAAATATTACTAGGTAATTTCTTTCCATCGACATAAGGCTTTGATACCTGTGTTTATTGAAAGGTAGCAAATACATTTTGTAATAAGGGAAAAAGGTCAAAAATGTCTTTAAACTATGCGAAAGGAACAAAAATGCCATCCGTTTATGGTTTGGGTAAAAAATGACCTTACCGTCAATATTTTGGTTCAAAAATGCCTTTGCAGTCAATATTTTGGTCCAGAAATGCCCCTATAGTTACTAAATGGGTCAAAAATGCCCTTTTCTGAATAAATATAATATTTTTCCCCTTTTTAAACACATCTTCTTCCTAATTAAAATATTATTAAAGAACCATGTTCTTGTTTTCTTTCTTTTAAAATCACTTTAACAAATAAAAATGTAGGAAATATTTTTTTCTTCTTAATCTCATTTTATCAATTAAAATAGAATAATTTCATGTACCATTTTGACATATAATATATGTCATATATAAAATATCATAATATATCCATCATTAATTTATATTTATATAACGATAAAAAATAATTATAAAAAAATAAGAAATATTTTCATTTTTTATTTTTTTTCTGAATTGAAGTAAGATAAACATTTCCTAATTAAAAAAAATATTATTAGAAAAAAGAAAACAAATAATATATTTATTTGGAAAATGAGCATTTTTGACCCATTAAATAACAATAAGGACATTTTTGGACCAAAGTATTGACAGTAAGGGCATTTTTGGACCAAACTATAAACGAATGACATTTTTGTTCCTTTCGCATAGTTTAAGGGCATTTTTGACCCTTTTCCCTTGTAATACAATTTAACTCTCGAACACCACCATTATTTTAAAAAAAAGGCAAGACACATTATATGTTCAATACTTTTTATTTGTTTATAAATAATGAATCTTGCACATAAGATACCCTCAAAAATTTGTGGTAGAATGAATAATACTGCTCCATTCTTTATCAGGACTTTCACGTTTGAATCATATAAATAAAATCGTCTTTATTTAAAAAGATGATATAACTTTTCAACGCAAATTCAATTTTTTTTTTTTTTTGTAAGTAAGCATTTTATTACCAAAGAGAAGTTTACGGCTAAAAAAAGAAGTATTCCAATTAGATGGAACCCAACTAATAACCTTTCATCTGCTAACCATGTATCGACTACTTTAGCTTGGATAGTAGTTTAACATCGTCAAGTATTTAGTTAATTTCACTTTAAGACAGAGGCTTGAAAAGCAATTTGGTTCCTCTCTTGGCACATGTATGTAATAGATGCAGCCTGTTAAGGCCATTCTATTCACTGCCAATATAAGTTCTTCTTCCCATGCTTTTGCTTGTTGTTCCACACTGAAAATGTTGTTACACTTAATTAAGAATAATCAATGAGTAGCTATTAGTAATTAAGAAAGTGCATCATGTCTGAAAATGCTTTCTATCTAATGCCCAAAAAGGAAAAAGCTTACTATATGCATCCAATTATGGGCTCATAAAGTTATTATCATCCAAAACCTTCCAATTATGAATTACTGCAACTTGTTCTTCAGAGTGTGTATGGAGGGTCCCAACTAGTGATGGATAAACCCGAACCCCCTTTTTAAAAAATTACATATGTTAATTATGAACAAGAAGTAAGCTGTAGTGTAGTGGTACATCTCCTTTTAAACTCAATTGTGAACTTTTTTTTTATAGCTTTTCTTCATTTAGTTTCAGGACCAATCTTTCACACGTTTTTGTGCTAAAAGGGTAAAGTTTATTTTATTTTCTTACTTATTGCATTATGGATGCAAATACTTTAAATGGGTAGGACTTGAATGGTAGTGACATTTCATTTGTGAAATAAGCTAGGTTTAAGTGTAAGAATTTTATGTGCCTAAGCTGCTACAACAGACATATTTCCACCACATCAATTAATAACTTAGTTTGTAAAGATCATTGCAGCACAAAACTACTAAAAAAAAAAGCTCATTCTTCAATCAAACATTATAAGTTCAGCAAAAAATTCTGAGCTAACAACACCGAAAATTAGTTAAGAATTCACTTTAAAGTTGCACATAATAAAACAATCAAATACCAAAAGTTCAGCCATTCTATTTGCCAAAATAAGAGTGAATTCAAATATCTTTATATGAACATTCTATGTAGAGATAGAAAACAAGAGACTTAAAATTCTAATTTAAGATTCGTTATAATATAAACGAAGAAAATGTTATATAAAATCTCTTGTATTTTATTTATTGATTTTATATTTTATATTTTATATTTCACTGATCTCCTAGAATAGAACCACATATAATGTCATAATCAAAAGAAAATTTGTAATGGACCATGAAACTGATCTCGATTATAAACCAATATTTACCTTGAACATCAATAATTCTACAAAATATTAAACTTCCTAATCTAATTCTCACAAAAATAAAATGTAAAAAAAAAAACAATAAATGTGACACATTTATTCAAATTTAAAATGATAGTCCATATTCCTAAATCGATAACTCAGAATATGGGTGGCATTGCATTGACCAAATTCATATATAAAATGATTGTGTGGATAGAGATAAGATAAGAATACAAATCTACATAGTATCTTTTTAGTCAACTCAACTTGAAAATCGAAATGAGATCTGAATATTAGATAGGGTTGATGTATATATTAATAAATTATCGTTGAAAATAAAATAATAAAAATGAATAAATAAATATTTAAGCTGAGGTGCATATATCTCGCGCTCTTTAAGGAGATTCATGTCTACTGCGATATTATCTTCATCAGTCAAGCAGTATACTGTTGAGTTGTCCCTTACAGGATACAATAACCCAACAATGCCGTGTGACTTAAACAACTCTAGATTAGGTGAAGAGACTTCTTCGTTTATATCCTCCACACTCGAAAGAGATACTATAGGAACTACGTGTTTAGATTAGTTCCTCTTTTGTATAGATAAACCTTATTATAATTATTAAATATAATTCTTCCGTTATTAAGCAAAAAATAAATAAATTGGAGACTTAGAATATTTTCTTTGTCTCAATTCTCTCTTTCGCTACACTAACATCAAAATATAAACACAATATAATACTTCTCATTTATTTCTCATATTTTTCCTTTATTACAATTCAAGAAATATTTTATTCCATTAAAAATCTGTAATTGCACTCCTCGATTAAATTTTGAAGTCTACCATTTCATCTTATTTAACTCTATTAAATTACCGGCACCAATCAATTAAATCAAAATTTCTAAAAAATTAGTTTATTGACTAACTTTATCCTTTATTATTATACTTAACTTATTTCACATGATGGATATAAAATCCACCTGCAGGATTTCACGTAAAAAAAACTTATAAGTAATCATAAGGGGGTGTCTTCTATCTCAAATTCGAGACATGGTTCTATCAACTAATTATTATTTCACTAATGTGTTTCTTTATTATCCAATCTATTACCGATATATTGACTCGTAATAGAGTCTCACCTCCTAATAGATTAAAATAATAAATCAAACTTCATAGATCATAATAATTATATCAAGATTAAGAATATAAGTAACTGTAATGGACTTGAGCCTTTGTTTTTTAAAATTCAAAATGTAAACAAACATCTTTACTTGGTCCGTTAAATACCTACAGAGAATGTACTAGTACAAAAAGTTGAAATATGACCACTCTAGTAATTAAGATCAAATTATATTTAATCTTATATGCTACAATCACCAAGATGTTTATCCTACTTCATCTTTGATTGTGAACATTGATTTATAATGTCACGACCCGAGCCTACACCCTGGACGTGGCCAGCACTCGAGAACCATTGCTGGCTCCAAGCGAACCCTCATCCTGGCTGACTACAAGCGGAAGACTAACTCAAGCATACAAAAGCTTAAAAACTGAATAAAAATAATATATTCAACTCGCCATAAAATAGGCAACTTAAGTCTTT
>JAJONR010008367.1:0-23289 GCA_029582245.1 Solanum etuberosum | reverse complement strand
TTCAAATGAATTACCGGATACCCCATTTCTTTTGCAATTTTCATCACTTTATTTCACAACTTTTTCATTCTTTTTCTTTGCTTCTTTTCTCTTTTTTTATATGGAGGGGTTCCATCTTTTTCAAAACTATTACTCAAAGGGGGATTTTTCACACTTCTTGACTTTCCTCCTCTTTTCACCACACCACCAACTTAGGCTTTTGGCCTAAGTTGGCTATTCACACAAACCACACTTCATGAAAGTTATGGGTAGATGGATAAAGAGGGATCACAATTGTTCAAGTTTCTTCAAGAAAAGGGTCAGGCTCAATTGGGTTCAAACAAGGTTTACACATCTCACAAGGTTGGCCACAAAAGAGGTATATTGTCAAATTGTTTCACTTTTCAAAATTGTTGCCTAAGATCGTATCAAGTGCTTGCATCACTTAGTCAATCGGACCAACGGAGCAAATTCTAGGTGTCATCACACAATTGTTCAAAGTAATCTCAACACACCAGGCTTTGGCACCAATATCAAACAAGACTCCACACTTTTACTAGTGTGCAATGTTCATCACAAGAGGCTCATTCTATAACCGGCTAGTCACAACGAGATGCTAAAAGTTCACACATTATTTATGCAACTTCATTGGCCTCATTGTAGCCACATATTCATTTCGTACAATTAAGAGCACTATTCAAGTCATCGGTATTGATCATAACCGATACTCAAATTTGCACAAGAACAGCCACAAGCCACAATCATAAACAATAGGGGTGGCACAAAATTTTAAAATAGGTCAAAACCATTTCCATTCAAAACAAGGAGCCATAAGCTCAACCATCCACAAGATAAAAATCAAAACACATATATAGCTCAAAATACCCATAATTCACAAATAAAACAGAATCACAAGAGGTATGTATGGAAATACCTCACCCCACCCACAAAAGAAAAGCAGTTGTCCTCAAATGCAACTAAAAACACAAAAATCACGAAAATAACAGAGAGGGAGGTAAATAATGATCCTGTCTACATAGTCGCTCTATCTGTCGGGGAATTAGTGCCCGGGGTCACACTCTGGGGTTGGGAATCAGTAAGACTAAATAAGCAATCAACCACATCAAACATGATTTAAGCACAGACCCAACACAAAACAACACAATTTATTGAATGCATTCGAGTCCAACCACTAATCAAGAGTTCGGAGTTTGGAAAACCAACCTGAATGTCGAATTTAAAATTTAATAAGCTAGGTGGTAATGCAATCCAAATCCAAACACGAGATCAAGAGCACAAAATAAGTAAAATAGCAAAAATACGGGAAAACAAAAGTGCGAGTGTGAGTGTACGGGGTTAGAAATGGGAGAATATGAAAGATTTTAAAATTTAAACCGTTTGGCCTTTTAAAACCTTTCAGTTCGCTGCCCTTTCGGCGGTGTAAGTAGTCCACGCCGAGCCACTCGGCAATGCGCTGAGTGGTAACTTACCTCACCGAGTTTTACAAGACTCCCAGTTTTCTTGGGGGTCCAAACGGCGGACAAAATTGGGCTCGCCGATTAATTAATTGTCCCGCCGAGTTTTACAGACTTCTACCTAAAGTTTTTTTGGTCCAACGGCGGTCCAAATCAGGCTCGCAGACCTCTTCGGCGAGACGTCGACTGGACTCTATGGCTCGCCAAACTGCACGTTCTCAAACACACTCCACTTTTCAACCTGCACAATCAACACCCATTATTCAAAATCAAACTTAAAGCATTAAAAACTTGGGTTGCCTCCCAAGAAGCGTCATATTTAACGTCGTGGCACGACGGAGATACCAATTCAAGCTACATTTTTGGGATTGACCATTGCATTGTTTCCGTTGATGCTCATCTCCTCCTCTATTTTACACCAACAACACAAAACCAAAAACAAAAATAAGTAGATTCAACTATAAATACAAAGATCATAATTCAACTTCAATAAAAGAATTTCAAACAACACCACTCTCCGGCAGCGGCGCCATTTTGATTAACGTTTCAAGGACACTTCATCCAATTCTAAGTGTCAACGATTGCTATTCAGTATAAAACCCAACTGAGTTGGGGTCGAATCCCACCGGGAGCGGTACGTGTTCAAAGTTCAATTAAGAAGTACGAATGTGATCTAACTAGATATATGAATCGACATTATCGAAAAAGACATGAAACAAGTCAAAGGGGTGACATTAAATGTCAGATAGGGGGTTTTGGTTTGCAATTATCAACTACGATGCAGCCACAAACAGTTTAAGATAACAATAAAGAGAGGAATTCTCGAGATGTGATTGATTATAGGCTAATGTAGACATATGGATAATTGCAACTATTAGAAAATAGCTAAATATTAGTGAGTAAGCTAGGCTATAACAGAGGTAAATTTTCTCTTGAACTATTTACCCCGAATCAAGTTGATTCCTCTCGAATATCAACAAGCATGCAAATTAAGAACAACCCACACCTTAGTCCATTCAAGCTCTCGAGCTGAATGTGTGAAAAAGGGTTTAGGATTCACTCTCTCGAGCTGAACCCAGGTCAACCCCGTACCCACAGACCATCAATCAAAAACCTTAGTTCTAAAACCTTTCTCTCGAGCAAGTCAAGAACACAAAGGTAGAACTGCATTTGCTATTACAATTCTTAAATTAACCCACAATAAATGATTGAACTCACTTTTAAATAGCAAATAAACTAACAATTAGTAATACCCATAAGCTAAATCAGCCCATAATCACATAATCACACCCCAAGGATTGGGGTTTTTGCCGAACATCATAAAACGATAAAAACCGTTACCGAATCGATTAGCCATCAATTGGGTACGAGGAATTCATGCTTTACAATGCTCCAATTTGAAGAAAATTTGAAACCCACTTGTGAAATCTCCAAAATGAGTCTCAAAACTCTCAAGTCTACTTAGAAACTTCAGAGAAAACTGTTCTACCCTAAGATGGATTCAAAATTCGATACTAAATTAATGTTCAACATGTAATTTATAGTCGCCGAAAATAAGCCACGAAGGGCCACTCGGCGAAGTAATTCGGGCTCACCGAACCACTCGGCGAGCCACCCTTTGACCTCTTCCATCACCTTTTTGCCTTAACATTCAGCATCCTCGAGGTCTGTAACTTTAGGCGATCTATCTTTGCTTCAAGGAACGACTCGGCGATTCACCGACTGCTCTTTTTCGTCGCCGACTTGGTCTCTTCCTTCAAGGCTTGGCACACTGGAACTTTAGGCGGTGAGATTAGCCACTCGGCAACATGCCAAGTGCTCTTGGTGATCTTTAGGCTCGCTCTTCTTTATTTCTTCAGCTTGTTTTGTTCCTTTTTGCCTATTAGTGTCCTTGCTTTGCTCCTCAATCCATATACCTGAAAATCAAGGCATTAACATCAGTTTATAGCATAAATTAAGAATTTGAGGACACTAAATCTATCAAAACAAAGCCCTAAATGATTCTAAATCTCAGAGTCATCAGCGGTGTGCTCAGTTTTAATGGAAGAATTTGTGTTCCCCAAGTGGATGACTTGATTCAGAAGATGTTGACAGAATCCCATGGTTCGCGGTATTCCATTCATTCGGGTGCGACCAAGATGTACCAAGATTTGAAACGACTTTACTAGTGGCCTGAAATGAAGAAAGACATAGCTGAGTTTGTGGCTAAGTGCCAAAACTGTCAGCAAGTAAAGTATGAGCACCAAAGGCCTGCAGGTTAGCTTCAGCGAATGCCGATTCCGGAATGGAAGTGGGAAAGGATAGCTATGGATTTTGTGGTCGGTCTTCCCAAGACCTTGGGAAGTTTGATTCCATTTGGGTGGTGGTTGATAGACTGACTATGTCAGTCCATTTCATTTCAGTCAGAGTAGACTATAATGCGCAACCGTTGGCTAAGGTGTATGTGAATGAGATAGTGAAGTTGCATGGGGTGCCCCTTTCTATCATCTCGGACCATGGTACGCAGTTCACATCCAAGTTTTGGGGAAAATTGCATGAGGAGTTGGGCACTCAACTCAATTTTAGCACAACCTTCCATCCACAGACGGACGGGCAGTCAGAGAGGACTATTCAAGTGTTATAGGACATGTTGAGGGCATGTGTGATTGACTTTGGAGGGCATTGGGACAAGTTCTTACCTTTGTGTGAGTTCTCCTATAATAACAGTTACCACTCCAGCATTGACATGACACCGTTCGAGGCACTTTATGGGAGGGGGTGTAGATCACCCATAGGGTGGTTTGAGGCTGGAGATGTGAAACCTTTGGGGGTTGATTTGGTGAAAGATGTGCAGGATAAGGTGAGAAGCATCCAAGTTAAGTTTCTAGCAGTCCAGAGTCGACAGAAAAAGTATGCAGACCGTAAGGTAAGGGACATGACATTTCAGGCTGGTGAGCAAGTTCTTCTTAAGGTGTCACCCCTGAAGGGGGTGATGATATTCGGCAAGAAGGGCAAGCTTAGTCCTCGATACATCGGACCATTTGAGATTCTTGAATGTGTAGGGCCAGTGGCTTATAGGTTAGATTTACCGCCTAGCCTATCTGGGGTCCATCTAGTGTTTCATGTTTCCATGTTGAAGAAGTATCATGGTGACAGAGATTACATCATTAAGTGGGACTCAGTTTTGTTAGACAAAGACCTTCAGTATGAGGAAGAACCAATTACAATTCTTGATCGCGATGTCTGGAAGCTGAGGACCAAGCATCGTCCGGTTAAGGAAGCTACTTGGGAAACCGAGAAGGACATGCGAGACAAGTATCCATAATTATTCAACGATTCAGGTACTACTCTACTCTTACCTTAGCCAGTTTTTCCCTAATTTATCACTCGGGGACGAGTGATGGGTAAATTGGTATCTATTGTAATGACCTGTTTCCATCGTTATGGAAAAGCCAATAGGAAAAGAATTTGGCCAGAAAAGTTTTAAATAGTGACTTGGAAATTTCTAGCCTAGGTCAGACTTGGACGAAATCTGAGTTAGGTGAGGTCTAGGGAAATCTGGTAATGAATGGGAGGTTTAATTATTAATTTGATCACATGAATGGATATCCAAGACATTAAGGAGCCTGTACGGCTTTACGGAATCGCATTCAGGCGAGCAAAACTCCCGAAACTGATCTTGGCGTGAAATAGTAGTTTTAGAACGCCAAGGTTTGAAGGTGTGTTGTGAAATGGGAGCTTGGAACTCAAATTCTGAGCTTCTGCCTCCGTGCAAGCCACTGTGGCGGGTTGGGGTCCACTGTGGTGGGACAGTCGCGACTTAAATCGGGGAAAAACCCCAAAAATGTTATTTTCTGTAAAACTTCATTCTTGAGAGCTAAGAGACGATCCAGGGCAATTTCTTGACAGATTTCCACAATTTCTAGTGCTAAAGGTAAGTTAATTACTCTCCTAATCCGTATTTCGATTCTTAGAACTTAGAATCTTGGGTAATTATCGTTGGGGGAGGGTTTTGGCTTGAAGTTAATGGTGGAAAAAGCCCTAGTTAAGTATTAGGATCTTGAGTTTGGCCTTGGATTGGTAGTTTGATTATTATTCGGGTAAATTAGGCCTTCTTTATTGATCCTTTGCGTTAATTACTTGTTTTAGACTAAGAACAAGCTGAAAGACTCCGGAAAGGGAAGGCTCAAGTATCTTAGGAGTAATCAGGCTTGGTTTCGAGGTAGGTGATGGTTTGATTTCCTGTTTGTGTGATATATGCCGGTTAATTGCTTCATTGTGTGCATGCATGTATGTGAATAGGGAAATGTGAATCAAATCTAATGAAATGATTATGTGTGAACAATTACATGCCATGAACCTATTACTTGATTGTATGACTATGATCACTGTTTATTGTGGGTGTGATTGTGACTGTGGTTGCGTGACTGGATCGGGTGTCACATTTCGACACATATATTGGATCGGGTGTCACATTCCGACACACTAACAGTTTGGGTGTGGGTTCAAAGAGAGGACCACTTGTGATTAATACATTCGTATCTACCTGTCATTGATATTGGGAAATTGTATGTTGCTTCTAAATGATAATTGAATTATGCACTCGATATATGTGTGTTTACTGTGTGGTAATTACTTGCTTGTATTTCGTTTACAGGGCATCTTCAGGCGGCTATTGATAGACCTCAGCTAGGGGATCATTGACGAGACCGGATTTGAGGGTGAGCCAGTTCTTTCAGGCTACCATGGATCCTTCATTTGTTTAGTCCATTCCTCTCAGACTCAGACTACGTAGTTAGACTTTTACTTATGTTTAGTTTCGGGGTTGCACCCCCTTTTCCTAGACTTGTTGATTAGTAGAGTTTTGATACAATGACTTTTAGGTTCTAGGGGTTGAATTTTCACAATAGTTATGTTAGTTGGTTATTTAAACTTTCGGAGTTTATGAGAACTCCTTATTTAAGTCGTCATTTAAACCTGCTTCCGTATCTTTAAATGCTTAGTTTTCATTAAGTTGCTTAGTCTGGTTGTAGTAGTGGTTCTCCCACCGGAGGGTTAGTGTGGGTGCCAATCACGGCGGTCTGGATCGTGACATTAAGTAACGAGAAAAAGGAGTTACAGCTTCTTTAACTTGGTGACCTTCAATTATACATCTTTATTTCCTATAAGGGACTTCAAATGACCTAATAATCTATAATCAAAATGACATGGTATTAAAATAAGCATTTACTTTCGAATAAGAAATATGTTACCTTTCAAAAAAAAAATACATCTATCGAAAATGTATAGGACCACCTTGTATTACTTCATCCACTAGCTAGATAGTTAATGAACCACTATAGTTAAAAGGGAGGGAGGGAACATCACTAGGTGACAAAAAGTTGTAAATTCATTTTGTAGCTTTACTATGTCCGAGAGGCTTAAATTTTACAAGCAATGGCGTGTAAGAAACGAACAAAATTTTATCAAAACGGCAACAACTTGATTTGGAAGCATAATGAATTGTTATCAGCAATAATTGTTCCGTAATGATGTGACAATCATGAATTTTTAATTCAAAGATCCTATTTGATTCTAAATATATACAAAGAGATGTATTACTCCAATAACCATTATACATTAAGATATTCTTTAAAGTTGTAAGGAAGGTCACTTTTTTATTCTTTAAAATTGTAAATACACCAAGTCGAAAATCGTCATTTTCATCTGACCAAACCTCATACCCATATCTCTTAGATCTATTTGAGCCTTAATATGATTCTTTGTTTTTTCCCTATCATTTAACAAAATGTACATATTATTGTCAAACACTTTCTTTTCAATATTCATAACATATTAATAATTATGTGTATTAACTAATTTTAAATTTTCCAATTAAAAAAGGACATTTGTCTGATATTGATTAAAATTTATTATATATTTTTCCTCTCACTTACTTCCAAGAGAGTGAACACATTCTCAATGTCACGCCAGCACAAAAGAAACAAAAAAGTATAGAAAAAATGTGTTTAGGGGGAATAGGACCCTTGTTATGTTAAGGTGTGTCGCTGAAATTTCGAATATAGTTCAGGAGGAGGAGGGAGCTTACTTGTGCCTTATCCAAAAAAAAAAGCATTTTGACCTCCCAAAAGTTTGGCAATACAGGCTATAAGGCCTCATTTGTTTTCAGATTAAAACGTTTGAATGCGAATGCACGTTTGAATATTAAGATATGCATTATTATTTAGATGTCTGAATCTTAATACACATTTAAATATTAAGATCTAAATTCTTAATAATTTGGACTGTTTGCTTTTTTGAGTATCTGAATGTATAAGATTTGCCTTTATTTAAACATTAATAAATATAAAAAATAATAGAATAGTAAATTAATTTACGACTATATCAATAAAAATAATAATTATGCTGATGGATAGCAATAATGGTTATGAATGTTAGTTAGGGATGATGTTAGCTAATGGTTGTGGTGTAGAAGCAGTTAGCGGTTATGTGCTTTTAGTAGTAGTTGATGGTGGTAGTAATTGGTGTGGTGGCTAATAGTTGTGGTGGATAAAAATGATAGGTGGTGATGAATGACTATGGTGGTTGGCGATATACAGTAGTGAGTAATGGAAAGGATTTGTCGATTATGATTAGTGATAGTTATGATAATAATGGTTGGTGATAGTGAGATACAAATACTAACGAAATTTATCATATTTGTATTCAGAAGTTGTGTAATATTTATTCTATCATTTACACAAATATTACATTTATTTTAATGTTAATTATTATTTTCAATAATTTTTTATATGTTATTGTTTGATATGATACACACGTGCTAACGTACGTGCAATGCATGTACACTTAAATAATTAGATAAAAGCAAAAGCATGGAAGCAAATATAAAACACCAATTTACTCATACAATCCAAAGTGATCAAGCCATGAAGATACTAATATTTGGAATACGATAC
Organism: Solanum etuberosum; assembly: GCA_029582245.1. Classification (NCBI taxonomy): domain Eukaryota; kingdom Viridiplantae; phylum Streptophyta; class Magnoliopsida; order Solanales; family Solanaceae; genus Solanum; species Solanum etuberosum. Next base: position 14,900 of record JAJONR010008367.1, on the reverse strand, counting down.
ATGGCTCGATAATGTGCTAAGTCTATTAAAGAGGAAGTATCCTCCAGGATCGTGACTCGTTAGGCACCCGACCTAGCTAGTTGCTTGATTTTAATTATGATGACGACTCATGAATACAATCAATAGTTTAAAGTCAAAATATATAATATATCATAAATTTTAAGATAAAATTCTAAGTAGTTTTTTTTTTTTTTTGGTTCACTCTATCAATTTTTTAGATGGTAAACTATAAATTTATAATTTTTAGATTAATTCCTATATACATTTTTTTAATGGACGTAAAGAAATAATTTATTCTTAAAAAAATAGTAAGCGAGTATGAATGCGTTAAATATCATTTTACAAGTTTTTTTTAATATCAAATTTCATTATCTTCTTGTATATTGACATAAATATCATTTTCAAGACTTTTTAATATCAAATTTCATTATTTTCTTGTATATTGACACGAGAATGCATTAAATGTTCCTTTCGAAGTTTTGAATTTTAATTTCTATATTTCGAATTACAATTAAGTTTAATTCTTAAGCAAAAACATTCTTATAACCATTAGAAAATTAATGTCTCAAAAGATTACAATTAATATTTATTTTGTATTGTCATGACATTAGAGATCTAGTAAATTCCTTTCCTAGTTTTTAAGTTTTTAGTTAGAATATTTTTTTTTAAATGTTTTTTTAGAACTTTGCCAACTATTTTAGAACCTTGAATTAAATTACTTAAATATAATATCTATAAATAAGATTTGTGATAACAAATTCAAGGTATTGTATCACAATAAATGGCTAACATTTAATTAACCTAAAAAATATTTATAATATAAATAAAGTATAAATGACAAATATAATTTTTTTTTTTCTCGTTATATTAAGTTCGTGGGTATAAAGTGTGGGTCTGAAGTGCTTCCGGTGACATAACACATCCAACATAGAGATTTTCTAACTTTTAATCTCAAATAATAATCAATAGTAAAACTTTCAAAAAAAAATCGCAATTACATATGCTTGTAAAAATACAAAATTCAAATGAATGATACAACCACATAACAAAATCTATATGGGTAAAGAGATCATACATAGATAACCTAATCATTTAAGAGAAAAAAAGTTATAAATAAAAACTCTATAAGTATGATTAGAATCCAAATATGATACATAAAAATCTTTTGTTTGTTTTCTTTTTTTCTCAAAAAAAACAACTGACATAAATTAAAAGCACGTGTAAGATATTTAAATTCAAAACATGATTAGATTAAATTAGTACTCGTGATACTTTTTACCACTATTACTATTGCTATTATTACGGTTGTGGTTGTTTTTGTTGTTGGTATTATTATTATTATTATTAATAATAAATAATAATATTAATAACAATAATAGTGATATTAAAATTAAATGAATTCAAATATCATATGTGAAAATATAAGTTTATGAAATAGTAAAAGTTCATTTAGAATTCTACTACCTATGAATTTCTATTTTTAATCTAATAAAAAAAATAGTTCTTTTCAAAAATCTAATGAATTTTCAAATTGGAATACTTTTAATTCAAAAATTTTATTGCAGTATTTATTAACTTTGTTTTAAAATTACCAAGTGACTATTCATTAGCTTGCCTCTTGATTTAACCATATTACAAATTACTCTCCTTTATATATATATATATATAGATGCAGTGTGATGGATAGTAACATAAACTTATGCACATTCCTTAGAAATTCACATGTGAACATAAATTTTTTCCATATCTACAATTAACAAAAGATAAAAAAAAAATACTATGATTACAAAACTTGTCCAGATTACTAGTTCATCTAGTGAATAATATTACTCCAAGAAAACAACAGGAACTATTAGTCTCAAATACAACAAGAAAATCATAAGAAACTCATATCATAATTACTTATGCTCTTTTATTGAAATTTGGATATGTTCATAATCAAGATCAAAAATAAAATTCAAATTCTTGTTGTTGATATGACTCGTTCTCATATATTTCTTCTTCATCAACTTCTCTCATGTTAAACATATCTCTTGTTTGTAGATATATAGTTACACACCATTATTTATCAGTTTCATCATTAATATAGTAGATCATATTTTCTTGTGATGCTTCAATATAAGGATCATTATCCTCGCGATAACCGGTGTGAATTCATTTAGAAAAATTTGCACAATCAAAATTCCAAACATCTTTTTTTAACCTTCTCCCTTAAGTAGTGTCAACCCACTTGCATTTGAAAAGTACAATCTTGAACTGTCCATAATAATTAAGATCAATAATATCTTCCAACTTTTATGACAAATTTTCTTGTCTTGCATTTCTATCAGCACTAGATGCAATATAAGAAGTGTCACACATAAGAAAAACTCCATTATTTTGAGTTTGCAATTCTTGTTCTCTAGACAAAATTTGAAATTTGAACTTTGAACTCGTCTATGTTATAAACCATGAATCGTCTTGCATATGATATTGGACCTTGTGCTAAGAATTTTATATCATCAAAGAATTGTGTGTGCTATGTTTGGATTCATAATTTGAATAAGCAAAATATTTTCGTCAGACATTCTAAATTGAACCAGAAATTCTATGCAAGACATGTTGCGGAAGCCGAATATATAGAGATTGATGAAGCCACAACTGTTATATCTAAAGCTAGCTAATAAATAGTAAATGAGACAACAATAAAAAGAACACCAGGAATTTATGAGGTTCGGCAAAATTTTATTTTCTTTTGCCTACTCCTCAAACACAATCAACCAATATTTATTTCACTCCAAAAGAGTACAAGTGAAATACTACATGAGAGAAAGAAGATCAAATGTCTTTGAAGATGAGAAGGCAAGTGAGAAGTGTGTTACAAATGAATTAGGAGCTACCTATTTATAGGAGTGAATTCTTCCTATTGATGTCATCCATGACATCACAATGTGTCAAAATGTCAAGATTTACCTTGTGAAACCATTTTATGGTTTACTTAAATTTCACCTACAAAGTTGCTATCTTGACTTTTGTACCAATGAAGAATTATCTTCCTAACTACCAAATCTTCACATTAATTCATCTTTGAATCTTGTCAAATTTAACAAATCTCCACCTTGGCAAGATTCACCATTTTCAACTTTCTCTCAACAACTTTTGATTGTGTCTTCAACCTCAATCTTCAATGTTTAACAATGTTGATCAAGTCCAAATAATGTTGAAACTTGACCGCAGTCACCACTTTTGTCAGCATATCGGCAGGATTATCCGTAGTATGAAGTTTCTTCACTATGACTCCACCTTCTTCTATGATGTCTCGTATGAAATGATATCGGGCGTCAATATGCTTCTTCCTTGCATGATAAACTTGGTTCTTCGCTAATTGAATAGAACTTTAACTATCATAAAATATTGTGATTCCTTCTTGTCCAATACCAAGCTCTTTAAGAAATCCTTGAAGCCAAATTACCTCCTTTGCAGCCTCTGTAATTGCCATATACTCTGCCTCAGTGGTATACAAAGCAACTGTTGACTGCAAAGTAGACTTCCAACTAATTGGTGCGTTTGCAATAGTGAAAACATAACCAGTAGTTGATCTTCGTTTGTCCAAATCACCTGCATAATCTGAGTCACAATATCCAACAAGATATTGACTATCTTTATGCTTGAAAACCAAGCCAACATCTACAGTATTATGAATATACCGTAAAATCCATTTTACAGCCTGCCAATGATCCTTTCCAGAATTATGCATGTACCTGCTTACAACTCCAACGGCGTGTGAAATATCTGGCCTTGTGCAAACCATTGCATATATCAAGCTACCAATAGCATTCGCGTATGGTACTCTTGACATATATTCTCGTTCAACTTCATTCTTTGGCGAAAGAGCATCACTAAGCTTAAAATGAGGAGCAAGCAGAGTGCTAACCGACTTCGTTTTCTCATTCATACCGAATCGGTTTAGTACCCTCTTCAAGTATTCTTTCTGAGATAAAAAGAGCTTCTTTGAATGTCGATCTCTTTTTATCTCCATGCCAAGAATCTTATTTGCCTCACCCAAATCCTTCATCTCAAACTCATTTCTTAGTTGAATCTTTAGCTTCTCAATTTCCTCTTGACTTTTAGAAGCTATCAGCATATCATCAACATATAGGAGAAGATATATAAAAGAATCGTCTTCAAGCTTGCGCAAATACACAAAATGATCGTATTTGCTTCTTATGTACCTTTGCTGTAACATAAACTTATCAAATCGTTTGTACCATTGTCTAAAAGATTGTTTCAATCCATACAATAATTTTTTAAGTTTGCACACCATATTTTCTTTTCCATCTACTTTGAATCCTTCTGGCTGAGTCATGTAGATTTCCTCTTCCAAGTCTCCATGTAAAAATGCAGTTTTTACATCCAACTGAACTAGTTTCAAATTCAACTGTGCTACCAAAGCCAACAAAACTCTAATGGAGGAGTGTTTCACAACTGGATAAAATACCTCATTATAATCAATTCCCTCATTTTGAGTATATCCTTTGGCCACCAATCTTGCTTTGTAGAGAACATCTTCTTGGTTAGAAAATCCTTCTTTCTTTGCAAATACCCATTTGTACTCAATTGCTTTCTTGCCTTCCGGGAGATTGGCATTTACAAGTATGATTTTGAGGAAGGGACTCCATTTCTTCATCCATATCAATCCTCCACTTATGTTCTTCTGAACTTGGGACTGCGTCTTTATAAGTGGTAGGAATGTCATCAGATGCAATTGAGTCTGCACAAACCACCATATTTTTGGGTCGAGCGGGTTTTCTTATTGTCCCTTTTGGGTTGCTGGTTGCTATTGATTCAAGTTGTGGTTGAGGTTCTTGAGATGGAACCTCCCCTTCGACTGGCTCTTCTTCCAGAGGAAAATCTTCTATTGTTTCCTCATTTGATCCCTGTGTTGGGAAAATTATTTTTCCCTCAAACTTCACCTGCTTTGAAGCACCATCAGTTTGTTTGACATCTTCAACGGTTACCTTATTTGTCAAGGCAGATTCATCAAAGGTAACATCCCCGATGAAAATAATTTTTTTTGTCTCTGGACACCATAAACGATATCCCTTGACTCCAGAAGTAATCTCAATAAATAAAGCTTTCTTTGCTCTTGGGTCCAATTTTGACTCTCTTACATGATAATATGCAATTGAGCCAAATACATATAAAGAACCATAATCTTCAGCAGGTTTTCCATACCATTTTTCTAATGGTGTCTTCCCACCTATAGCAGCAGATGGTAGACGATTAATGATGTGGCATGCATATGTTATTGCCTCAGCCCAAAATTATTTTTCCAAGCCAGCATTGGACAACATACACCGAACCTTCTCCAGCAAAGTCCGGTTCATGCGTTCTGCCACCCCATTCTGTTGTGGTGTATTTCTGACGGTGAAATGTCTGACGATGCCATATTCCTCACAAATTTTCTGAAAAAGATCATTTTTGTATTCTCTACCATTATCTGTGCGAAGACACTTGATCTTTCTGCCACTTTGAGTTTCTATCATCGCCTTCCATTTGAGAAAAATTCCCAATACTTCATCTTTTGTTTTCATCGTATACACCCACAGTCTTCGGAAAAAGTCATCAACAAAGTTTACAAAATAGTGTTTCTCACCTAATGAAGGTGTTTTGGAAGCACCCCAAACATCTTAATGAACATAATCCAAAATACTTTTAGTATTATGGATAGTTGTTCCAAATTTAACCCTCGTTTGTTTTCCCTTGACACAATGCTCATAAAACTTCAAGTTGTAAGTTTTTACTCCTTTTAGCAATCCTTGATCTGATAAAGTTTTCAAGGATTTTCCTCCAGCATGTCCCAAGCGCATATGCCACAGCCTGGTCATTTCTGCCTCCTTGTCGTCATTGGGTGTTGTTGACGTTGTCTCAATAACTGTACTACCTTGATAGTGGTACATGTTATTATTTATTCGAATTGCCTTCATTACCACCAGTGCACCAAAGCATATTCTCATTACGCCATTATCTGCAATGACTTTAAATCCCTTTGACTCTAGGGATCCTACAGAAATTAGGTTTTTCTTCAAATTCGGTACATATCGAACATTTGTTAATATTCTGGTCAATCCATCATGATTCCTTAATCGAATTGAACCAACACCATATGCGGTAAGAGGATTATTATTTGCGGTGTGAATAACTCCACATTCTTCTTCTTGTAAATAAATAAACCAGTCCCGTTTGGGACACATATGATAGCTACAAGATGAGTCCATCAACTATACATCAGATGATTTGGATGACTCTATTTTAACTTATGAGTAATCAAAGTCATCACAATCAGCCACATTTGAATCCATGATAGCCTTTCCATTATTTGGTTTGGCCTTGCTTTTCAAGTTTGGGTAGTCTTTCTTCCAGTGCCCTTTTTCTCGGCAAAAGGCACATTCATCTTCGCTGAGTCTGGATCTTGACTTGGATCTCCCTTTCTTCGTTCTCATGTGATTTTGAAAACGACCTCTCACAATCAGTGCTTCTGCTTCTCCGCTTTTTTGTTTTTCTCTCTTTCTTTGTTCATAACTATATAAGGCAGAACAAACTTCTTTGAGAGATACTTCATCATTCACATGCAGTAGAGTAGTTTCAAGATGCTCGAACTCATCGGGAAGTGAACTTAACAACATTAAGGCCATATCTCCATCCGTAAAAGTCACGTCCATATTCCGTAAATCTGTCGCCAACTTATTAAAGCTGGTGATATGATCATTCATTGTGCTACCAGGAATATAAGTGAAGCGTAATAGTCTTCTTTTCATGTAAAGTTTATTTCGACTGTTTTTCTTCAAGAATTTCTCCTCCAATGAATTCCATAATTTATTTGCAGATGTTTCCTTTGTGTATGGATACTTTTGTTCTCTTGCAAGGTAAGATCGAATGGTACCGCAAGCAACACGGTTGATAATCTTCCAATCTTCTTCTCCTACACCGTCTGATTTCTTTTCTTCTATAGAAATATCTAGCCCTTATTGAAAAAGAACATCAAGGACCTCGCCTTGCCACATTCCAAAATGTCCCGACCCGTCAAAAATTTCAACTGCAAATTTCGCATTTGACACAATTCTTGTCATAAGCGAAGATGCCAATGATGACGTATTATTGACATTCGATGTGGACTCATCATTTTTATTGTCTCCCATATTTACTACAAATACTATTTACTAGCTAACAATGCAAGGACCAAAGTAAATCTTTTTCTGATGTGGAAGTTCAGATTGTGCTGCAACCACAGAGCATACTCAGATAATACCTTGGCTCTGATACCAATTTTTGCGGAAGCCGAATATATATAGAGTGATGAAGTCACAACTGCTATATCTAAAGGTAGCTAATAAATAGTAAATGAGACAACAATAAAAAGAACACTCAAAATTTACGAGGTTCGGTAAAATTTTGTTTTCTTTTGCCTACTCTTCGGACACAATCAACCAATATTTATTTCACTCTAAAAGAGTACAAGTGAAATACTACAAGAGAGAAAGAAGATCAAATGCCTTTGAAGATGAGAAGGCAAGTGAGAGATGTGTTACAAACGAATTAAGAGCTACCTATTTATATAAGTGAATTCTTCCTATTGATGTCATCCATGACATCACAATGTGTCAAAATGTCAAGGTTTACCTTGTGAAACCATTTTATGGTTTACCTAAATTTCACCTACAAAGTTGTTATCTTGACTTTTGTACCAATGAAGAATTATCTTCCTAACTACCAAATCTTCACATTAATTCATCTTTGAATCTTGCCAAATTTAACAAGACAATCATTCACCAGCCTAGGAAATCAATCAAGAAATTCCCTATCAATTCTGTTTTCTACCTTTTGTTACTGAAGACTTTCTGCCTCTTGAACTACTTCTAATGTGTTGCCCAAATTCAGTACAAAGGAGTTTTATATTTTAATTTCAATAACATTAATCTAAAATATTTTTCATTAATCAAGCTAATTTAAATACTTACTCAATAGATGATTTCATTGTGGCGCAACTGAGTAATATATATCAGATTTGCTCGAACTTTCTCCAAACGAATCAAAGAAAATGTCATGAAGCCTCTGATAACTTTACCTTGTCAAGGAAAAATTGATGACATTTCATAAATCTCATTATGATTTGGTTAATTATTTACATGTTTAGGCCCATACACCCTAGACTCAATATCCTCTAAATAACGTGAAAAAGGAGTTAGAGCTTGTAACACCTCGGACTTCGAAAACGGCTAAGGAGGGGTTCGTACAAGTCACCCATCAGTTTTATGTTTTGGATCAACTTTAAACACTCATATCTCTCAGCACATAAAGAATTAGATGGCCCATGACCTATCAAATTAAAGGTCTTTGAGTCCACTTTCCAACACCACCAAGTTTACTTCATTTCGAGTTCGGAGTAAAAAGATATGCCTGTTTTAGTAAAGTCTCTTTTTGTAAGGCACCTCAACCATTTTTAGAGGGGTAGTTTGGTCATTTCCCATCCTTCTAAGCCTAAGCAACATTTTTTTTCACCCAATCAATGGTTTAATCAGTGTTGAAATATTATTTCACGTTCTTTAACACTTAGAAATTAGAGCAAGGTTTCAATAGGAGAAAAAGCTAGGGTTCAAGCGTTCTTCAAATTTCCATTGATTTCGCCAAGAACCCTTGTTCTTTCCAGGTATGTTAGTCTATTCATAGTGTTGTACTAGTTCATCCGCACGCCCTATATCTCAATTTAGTCAGAAATCTTCATATCTAAAGGATCCATTCATAGTTTTTGATTCAGTTCGTTAATCGTTGAGCTTTTGATTTCCTTTGTGTTTGAGAATCTTATAAGGTTGTTCATGCTTAGTATCACATGAGCCCTATTGATTTAGTAAAGTTATGTTTTCAAAAGGAATTTTATGAAAGTTTCTCATGTTTGATTTTGGGTTTGAAAGATAAATAGAGTTTAGGGAAAATTTCCCAAATCCAAACTAATTTGGGGTTCTATTTTGACTTAAGTTCATCAGGGATGCTGGGGAGGGGCCTGGAGCGGCGCCCCATGAATGCGCCAAGGCTGGCCTTCAGCAGTTCAGGGATAGGGCGGTGCACCAGCAGTGCGCCTAGGCCTCACTTCTGAAGGTCAGGGCCTGGCGCCCTGCGCTAGCAATGCACCAAGGTTCGCTAGATCGATTCTTTTCTTTGTTTCATCCGACGTGTGCTCCTTTAAGTTGTGGTCACGTTCCACTTCTTGTAGTAGCTCTTATAAGTTTCATTTACCTTTGAAAAATCTTGCATAACCTAATCACGTGTCTTATGCACATTCATTACAAGTTTCACAAAACATCTCTAATAGCTAAAAGATTTTCTCAAAACGCAAGGCATATGCAGGCAATTAGTAGTAAATAGGCATATAAATACGCCTAAGATCCATAAATTCATGGACATACATTTTAAAAGTGTAAGTTTTGAACAGAATCCTGAAAGGAGAATTAAATGTTTTCATATGTACCGTCTGACAGTTGAGAAAGAGCATAGTTGATGTATTGAAAAATGTTTCAGAAAAGTAAAGTGACATGTAAAGTAATAGTCTCTTTCTTTGTAATGGTGAATTGAGCATAATTGATATTTATTAGTATTTTGGGAGTAGTATCGTGCGCCGAATTGGGTAAGAGTCTTTTATAACTCAAAAGTCCCAATAAACTACGTAGCCAGCGTAGGATAGGATAATACTAATTCTTCGTGCGACTCCTCACTTCCTCTGAGAAGGCCTATGAGATGGATCTATAGTTATAGTATCATTCAATACCCCGACAAAGTATAGAGTGACCCTTGCAACGTGGGCGAAATGTTGTATCATTGTTACGCTCATAGTAATGGTTGTCGGTTAGAGAAACTCCCCACAAGTAAAGTGTATTATTTTCATATTGCTTTTATTGCATATCTTATGGTAAAGCTTAAAGAGTTTTCAGTTCATATTCATGCATGGGCTTAGTTGAGTTGGTTTTAGCCCCTTAGTTCAGTTATTATTTTATTCAGCCATATTACATACTCGTGCATTCAATCTACTGATATCATTCGACCTGCATTTTTTATGATGCAGATACAGGTGTTTAGGATCATCAACAGACATTTCGTTGAGATCACTTTGCGCTTCAGATAGTTTTGGTGAGCCTCCTTGCTTTCGGGAGGATTTCGCATTTAGTTTTCCTGTTATTATTGAGTTGTCTTGGGTCTTATCCCGATATCTATCCTAATATTAGATGATTCATAGATAGATAGAGTTGATGAGTCTCTCAGTATGTTCCTTTCTGTTTTGAGATCTTGAAAACTATTACTTATACTTTATTAAGTATTTCCAGACATTTATTGAGCTGAGTTGAATTATGCATTTAAAGTTTCCTATTTGCTTGAGTAAGTCTTCCGCTAAGTAGTCATTCAGGTCAAGGATTCTCTTGAGGACCAGCAATGGTTCTCGAGTGTCGGCCATGTCCAGGATGTAGGCTTGGGGCATGACATAGCTTCTTCAACTTTGTGACCTATTCCCATATACGGGACTTCAAATGATGTAACAATCTATAATAAAAATGACATGGTATTAGAATAAGAATTTACTTTCAAATAAGAAATATATTACCTTTCAAGATAATGTATAGGACCATTTTGTATTACTCCATCCACTAGCTAGATAGTTAATGAACCACTATAGTAAAAAGGAAGGGAGGGAACAACATCACTAGGTGAAAAAAAGTTGTAAATTCATTTTGTAGCTTTTTTAGGTCCGAGAGGCTTAAATTTTTCAAGCAAAGGTATCTAAAAAAAGAATAAAATTCTATCAAAACTGCAAAAACTTGATTTGGAAGCACAATGAATTGCTATCAGCAACAATTGTTCCATAACAATGTGACAATCATGGATTTTTAATCCAAAGATCCTATTTGATTCTAAATATATACAACGAGATATATTACTTGAATAACCATCATACATTGAGATATTCTTTAAATTTGTAAGGAATATCACTTTCTTATTCCTTAAAATTGTAAATACACCAAGTCGAAAATCATCATTCTCATCTAACCAAAGGTCTAGCCTCATACCCATATCTGTAAGATCAATTTGAGCCTTAATATGATCCTTTGTTCTTTATTTATCATTTAACAAATTGTACATATTATTGTGCAACAGTTTCTTTTCAATATCCATAACATATAAATTATGACGTAACAAATTGAATCTCCGGTAAGGAAAATTGAAGGATATGATTTTTTCCACCTCTATTGAGTTGAGCTTTTACCTACGCTACTTTGTCTATTTCTGTAACATCCCGCCTTAGAAAGAGCTAAAAATAGAAAGAAACTAATTTGGAAAGAGCCAATTTGAGTTTTGTTCACGTTAAGCTTAAGATGTGAGTTTTGGGTCAACTTCAAATAGTCATAACTTTCCGTACAGGATGAGTTAGGTGTCCAATAAGATATCAAATGAAAGTCTTGGAATCCTCTTTCCAACGCCACCGAGTTTGCTAAATTTTGAGTTTGGATGACTGAGATATGTCCGTTTGAAGTTATCCTGTCTGGTTAAGGAAAGTTACCCGAATTAGTGAGGGGTATTTTGGTATTTTCCTTACCCCATCAACTTAAAACGAATTTAGTAATATTTTTGGGTTCAAATCTTATTTGGGTCAGTTTTACAATCCTAAATTACGCTTACGGTTTTAGAAGAGAGTTCAAGAAGAGAAAAGAGGAGAAAAGGATGAAAGATCGAGGTTTCTTGCGAAATCGAGGTTTGTAAGTTTTCATAGTGTTGGGTTCGTTCACCCACACACCAATCATGATTTACATATTCGAATTCATCCATAAATATTAAAGGATTTAAGTTCTTGATAGGTGTATAGGAAGTGTTGCTTTCGTTCTTGAATTAAGATGGGTTTGATGAGTTTTTGAGATAATCGTATTGAGTTTAAAAGTTGTTTTTGAGTAGATTCTTGTGTACTTGTATTGAGTAATTGAATCTAAGGAAAACATGAGGAAATCAATCATTTAAAAGTGATTTAGGATCAGAAAATGAGAGAGAAAATTCGTCGGATTTGCCTGGGGAGGGGTTGGGGCGGCGCTCCCTAGATACGCCAGAGGGGCTGGGCCGGCGCCCCAACAGTGCACCAGATTTAGCTCTCTGAAGTTCAAGGGCTGGCGCCCCGCGCCAGCAGTGCGCCAGGGTCGCCTGCCCCCACTTTTTTTCTGTCGTTTGCTCTGTCTAAGTCCTTTTAAAGTGTACCTTTACTCCCTATTGATTCTATCTACTTCTAAACATCGATAAATCATTCATAACCCTTGAATTCATAATTCAAATTCAAGGTAGAGTTAAGAGTCAAGTCTCGAGAGTTCTTCTGAGTCCTTTTGAGAAGTCTTTTACAATCTTTTAAAACTTATTTTAAGACTTTAGTACTTGAGTTTGAGGATGAGTAGAGTTGAGTTCATTTTTAAAAAAATGTTATATGGGAACTAAGTATTTCCAAGAGTATATGTTTTTACATTTAAGATGAGAGGAAACACTGATTTCCAAAAGAGTTCATGAGGAGTTTTGAGTACTATCTCTTTTAAGAGAAACCTTTTGAGTAATAATCTCAAAGTTGAAGATGAGGAAATGTTTTTTTAAAACATATGAGCTAAGTTATAATTTTGAGAGTATTATTGAGCACCGATATGAGGGAGAGTTCAAACAACTCACAGCCCCCATAAACCATGTAAACAATGTGGGTAGAAATGGTTATACTTTTTAGATGATTCCTTATTAGTTTTTAAGCATAGCTTAGTGGATCCACTTAGTTGAGGAGCTCTATACCCCGGCAAGGTATAGGACAGTTCTGGCAGTGTGGGCGAGACGTTGTATCATCACATAGCTCATAGTGATGGTTGTCAGTTAGAGAATCTCTCAAACAGAGTTATTATTGTATTTTTAAATACATTGAGTTGTTATCTACTGTTTTAAATGCTTTGTATAAACTACATCTTTATTGTTGTTTTTATACTGCATTGAGGTGATGTTGAGTTGAGTAGCGTAAAGGTGAGTATGTTTCATTCTTTCCAAGTTCAAGATTTATGTTATGTTCAGCTTTCCCCTTAGATGCTCGTACATTCAATGTACTGATGTCTTTTGGCCTGCATCATTTCATGATGCAGACACAGGAAATCAGGGTAATCAACAGGCGATTCGTTGATACCAGTTGCAGTTCCAGAGTTGTTTGGTGAGCCTCCTTGCTTCCGGAGGATCCTTCATTTATGTTTTATCATTTCAGTTTTGTTATTAGGATGTTGTGGGTCTTGTACCGACGTCCATCTCAGTTAGTAGAGGCTTCATAGATAGATAGAACTTTTTCATTTCCAGTGTTTAGTTTTTAAAGACTTGAGTTGCCACTTTTGGCCAGTGAATGTTTTATTTCTAAGATATTTTGAGTTTACTTTTAGACAGTTGAGTAAAGTTACTTTTAAAATTTCTTTTATTTCTGAGTAAGTCTTCCGCTGAGAGTTGAGCCAGGCCAAGGGTTCACTTGGGGCCAACAATGGTTCTCGAGTGACAGTCACGTCCAGGGTGTAGGCTTGGGGCGTGACAATTTTATTTTCTTTTATCATTCAACATTGGTTGGCTTCCAAACGTAGCCTCAATACATGTAGCTTGGGGGGGTGTTCTTTCTTCTATATTTCCATCAAAACAATGTCTTATCAGTATGAATTTGTGATTTTTTTTGTCAAAATCGATGATGATCCTTTTTCGGGGTTAATATGACCTTATTTCCTATGCATTTCTTAGGGCTTTTGGGTATGCCACGTCGCATTCCAGATTATTAAATCACTTTTTACTATGATGACGTCGACCAGATTTCATGTCAAAATAACAAGATGGACATGCAAAGCTGGTTTATGGGTTCCAACTAGATATAATACCAAGTAGTGAAAAATTACTAAGTTTTTTCTATTGATTTTATTAATTTATTTTTAGTTTCTTTGCCTTTTTTCATTTGCTTTAAATTTAATGTCTGATATCAAAATAAGTGAAGGAAATCAAATAAAATATAAAAAAAAATTAAAATTAAAGAATGCTTTTTGAAAAGTTTAAATATACGTATTTTTCAAAAATAATTAAATGTGAAAATATAAGAAATTAAAGAAAGAAAAAAAGTTTAAAGTGAGGAGAATTTAAATATTTTTCAAAAAAATAAAATAAAAAAATTAAATATTTTAAGTTTTAATGTTAATAATTATGTGTATTAACTAATTTCAAATTGTCCAATTAAAAAAGGATATTTGTCTGATATTAATTAAAATTTCTCATATATTTTGTCTCTCACTTACTTCCAAGAGAGTGAACATATTCTCAATACCACGCCAGCACAAAAGAGGCAAAAAAGCATAGAATAAATGTGTTTAGGGGGGGAATAGGAGCCTAGTTATGTTAAGGTGTGTCACTGAGTATACTTGGGTAAAGGCAATTGAAGTAATTTAGTAAGAAAGTGCGTATACAAATTGGGTTAGTCCTTTGAATTTGATGGGTATACCTGAGTTTGAGTTGTCATGTCTATGAAAAGGTTGACTTCGTAGTGATAGCCAAGGTTAACCGAGCGTGATGGTAGTAAGGGTTCGTGATGGATTGTGATGGGATGCAACTATATAATAAGATTGTTGGTTAAGCAAATTTTGTATAGTAATTACGACTTGCGAGTATCCAAGGTTGTGGTTTTCTAATATTTGATGAGTAACGTGGTTGTATGGAAAGTTTTAAGAGATGGTGGGACACCACTCGAATAGAATTTAAAAGAGCTAGAGTCATAATGAAGGAAAAATAGTGGGATGTAGTACAACCTTGAGAGAGAGGCGAGAGCAAGAATATTTTATTTGATTGCAAAGGCTGAAGAG
>JAJONR010008366.1:0-27845 GCA_029582245.1 Solanum etuberosum | reverse complement strand
ATGAGGATTAGTATTCTGAGGGTGAGGTGGCGCTTGGTGGGAAGCGGAGGCGTGATGTGGGTTTGAGGCGGTTAGATCAATGATGGGGGAATTCTGAGCTGGATTGGAGGGTGGGTTTTGAGCCTGTTCTGTATTTGAAGTAGGAAAGTAGAGTGAGGGCCTTCCGTCTGCTGGAGCATTGAAAGCAAAAATTGGATTAGGCAAATCTTGTCTTCTCTGCATTTTGACCCTCATTTCGGTGATCTGCTGCATCAGCTGCATGATTAGTTCATTCTGATCAGCGATAACGGGCTGAGCCACGACGACATCAGTTAGGCCAATCTCTTCATTGTTATCACCCATTACTGTTTTTCCTTTCTGTGAACTTTGGTCGGGGAAGGAATCTTTAGGGGGCTTAGATTTTGTGAAATAAGGATGATCAGCCAGCTTATCGACACAGACCAGTTCTACGTATCCCTTATAATGGGAAGCGAACCGGAACAAACGAGCTAGCGAGGACGAGCTTGCACCACCGAAATGCACTTTCGAAAAACTCCGACGAACTCCGACGATGCGTGAAAGAAGAAACAGAGCTAAAAGGGAACTCAACTTCTTTGGATGCTATTTGAGAGTAAATTTTCAAGTATTAACTCTCTATTTGCAAACTTACAAAACCCCCTTTTTCTTTCTTTTCTGTGAACTATATTTCTCTCTATCCTTCCATCAATGATCATCCCTTTCAAAGAATGGAAAAGAGGGTATTTATAGACGAAATCTAGGGCTCGGAAATAGGGAAAAGGGCTGGAAAATTTCGATAAGAATCAAGCCCCACGAGATTTTAAATTCCAAAACGGAATTCTATCCAAAACAAAAGAATATCCCAATTGATTCCAAATTCGAACGGATTGAAGGCGAGGTGGACGATTGTGATCAATCCAACGTCCCTCGAATGCCATGCGGCTCAATCTCCAGGGGGCAAGGACGATTCTGTGCGTCTCCTTTGCTGCTGCGAGCTGTGCGAGTGTACTGTTTGTCGAGGGAGTGAGGAAGACGACGAGAAAATTATAGCGTACTGTTGTAAGCGTAGCTGGCGTCGTCCGCACACCGTCTATTAACCGTGAGGATGTTGCTTGAATTTGCGTTGGTGTCGTTTCCGCGTTGTTGCTGCTGCTCCTTCTGGGTTTATATATATATATATATATATATATATTTATTTATTTATTTTTTGAAAGAAGAAGGATGAACAGTAGGGGTGGGGCTACTGTTTTCTGGGCTCTTCTCTTTTGAGAAAAAGAAAAGTGGGCCGGATTAGGGAATGGATTGGGCTGGGAGATTGGAATGGGTGGGCTGGTATTTGAGAAAAAAGTGGGCCTGGAATGGGCTCAAAATTGGTCTGAATTTAGGAATGGTTAGATGATGAAATACATATGGTTATGTTTGCAATAGAAAGGTGGCTAAGTGGATTGCAATTGTAGCCAAAAAGAATTAAGAAATTAGCCAAATTGAATGAATTTAATTGGTTAATTCGGCTAAAATTAAATAAGACGAATTAGTAAGAAATTAATTAATGAGCTTCTTAATCTTAACGAAATAAAATAATTTAATTGATTATAACGATGGCTAAACTAATTATGCGCTTAATTAGCTCCGCGATAATTTCAATTTAAACCAAACTAAAGTAATAAAATATTTAACTAAAAAAATGTAAAATCTTTTGAAATGATTTTGAAATATTTATAAAACATACTAATTATATGCATAATTTTATAAATCATATTTATTATTCAAAAATTATAAAATTGACAAGGTTATTTTAAAAACTTTTAAAATTGTTTTGAATTTTATAAAGTCAATTGTTTCAAATCGTTGGCAATTAAAGAAGCTCAAAAAATTAATTCGCATCGGGGAAGGTCAAAATTGGGTGTCAACAACTAGTCGTACGTAACCATTTCCCATCGGCTATATAAATACTTGTTGGAAATGACCTCGGCATCACAACACTCATTGACAAAGACCTCGGCATCATAACACTCACCGACAAAGACCTCAGCATCATAAATCATCACATGTCTCATCACGGTGTTCACACTCGAGGCACACAAGCAATATCACACCACACGGAAAGGACAACAAATTCGCACAATTCAAGTCCACATTCATGCTTTCAAGCATTTCATCAATCAATCAATAAGGGCACAATAAGATAATTTACATCATCATGTTCATAGTCTTTTTCATTTCAACCCCTTTTTATTCATTTAGATACATCAAGTGGACAATTAAACTCTTCACCTCATCCCCATTACTTCCAACACACAAGCAACGAAAAAAGCATACGAGTTCAACTAGAATACAAAGTTTAGGATATCACTTGCCTTAAATTAATAAGAAATCACTCCAATAGTTGAGTCTTCCCTTCTGAATCACTTCCAAAGCCACACAATCTATGCACAAGCAAGTATTCACAATAAATTTCTGAAAACAACGATACCCATATCAATCCTCTTGAAAATTGGATAAATCAATACAAAATCCAATTTTGAAAATACGGTTTGAATCCGAAATTTAATACTTGAAAACATTACTCAAGGCTTTAGGAACTCATTAGGGAAAATCATTTCGAAAAAGGACTTAAAATCACTTCAAAATCACCAATTTACTAAGTTCTTGGGTTCTTGAAGATAACCCCAAACTTCTCATTTCAAAAGCTTGATTTGAGCACATAAGTCCATAAACAATAATGAGTAATTTAAGATTTAGAGTTAAGAATCGTTACCCAAGGGTTTTTCCTCAAAAATCTGGTCCAAATCGCCACCCTTAAGCTCCCAAAACTCAAAAATGGAGAAATGGGGTTGAAACCCCGATTTGAGAAAACATTCTGCCTATGTCTCAAATGCTCATCGTGATCGCGACCCAGAGCACACAATCACGATGAGTAAGGCAGTTAACTCATTAAAGTTAACCATCGCGCTCGCGATCGCGATGCACCCCAAAATGATATTATGCGATGGCGATGATCAAAATGGTCATGCACCATAACAAAAAACCAGCCAAACTCAAAATCATCAAAAAGACCCTTGGGATTCATTCGGAACCTCGTGCACACAAACCACATAAGCAAATCGAATAGACTCGACGTTCCAGACTCAATGGAACTGTAAAAATAGGAATCTGAGGTCTCCTTGATTCGACATCCATGAAAACCACAAGAAACTCACGCCTAAAAAGGCTAAAACACGTTTGGGACCTCTCAAAAATCAACCAAGACCTCACCTAGGCCTAAAATTATCCACCGAACCCAACAGAACTCTCAGAATTCTAATTCAAGCATCTGAACTCCAAATGCTGACCAAAGTCAACTCAAAGTTAAATCTTCACAATTTCACAACTTAGGACCTCAAATCCCCAAAAAGACTCGGGATCAGAAACCGACAACTCTCACCTATCAGATTTTACATTTCGGGACTGATGGAATCGACGAAATTCCATTCCAACACTCGAAACTCCAAAAGTCTCCAAAAACCACTTTCTTAACAATATTAACGTTTCAAACTCAAAACTTACCAAATTCTCAACTTTTAACTCAAAGTTCAAAATCAATTTTTCAAAACTCAAACATAGAAGACTCGGGATCAATATCGAAAAGGAAAAATGCAAAATTTACGAAACTTTCCAAAAATGACCGACCGAATCATTATAGAAGAAATCAATTTTATAACTAAACAGTCACCTGTTTGGCCATAGAATTGCAAAAATGGCTAATAAACAGTTGATTTATGTATTTAGTAAAAAATATTGATTTTTTTTTAGTTATATTTTTGCAAGAATTATAAACTTAATTAAAAGGTATAATTGTTAAATGGAGGAATAGTGCATTTGATTGAATAGTAAAATCTTTGATCGAATACAAAATGCTTATAAATTGAGGGAGCCAACTTACGACATTTGATTGATTTTGACTAATAAATATAAAATACCTAAATAATCTAAAAAATTCTTATAGATTTGTTTGACTAGCTTATAAACTTAATTAATTACCTTATGTAATTTATCAAACCACATCGGTACCAAAAGAAAAATTGATATGATGAGATTCGGTTTCAAAAAATCTAATTTTTATGATATAAAATAAAATAATTAAAAAAAATTAGTACAATATAAATTTAAAAAAATAACGGATCGAACCGTATGTATACCATTACATCATACTAAAATTGTTATTAATCATTCAACAAGTTTCGTAGAAAATTCCTGAAAAAGATCATTTAAGATGAAAATAATTTTCCTCTAAACCATGTTCCTTTTCAGTGTGAATATATTGTCCTTATTGAGCTTTCATGCATCCTGGTAAGCATTATAGAGCTAGACAATGTTGACGACTTCATATATTTTCTATTGGCCATATTGCTGATATTGTCAACATTTGATTTTGGAAGGATCATCGGTTCTTCGTAGATGTTAACATTTGTATGATAAGAAGTTGGTGAAAGTCTTTGTTCGTACAAAGTCAACATTTTTTAGGTTAAGAATGTCAGTTTGTTCCTACAATGTTAACATTTTTGACTTTTTGTTACTATATTCTTTTTTTTGCATGGTCCTAAGCTATAACATCTCTTGCACCCACTCCCACTTGTACCAACTCCACCAACCTCACTAACCAAATAATGATTTATTTTTTTAAAAAGGACCAAATTCTCCACTATAAAATAACCATTATTATGATCCCAAATACAATATCCCATTACTAAACCTTTCAACATTTCTTTTATCTGAAACCTCATTCCTCTCAATCTTAACTAAACAATATCCCATGGCTCCTCAACTTCCTACACCATCTGAAACAATAACCACCGATGCATCATCGGACGTTACCATCACCGAAAAGATATACACAAGAGTTCGTCTCGCTACAAAATCTGATTTGTCTCATATATACCAATTGTTTTACCAAATCCATGTATACCATAACTATACTCATTTATACAAAGCTACCCAGTCCTCCTTAGCCAATTTGCTCTTTAAAGAAAATCCTCTTCCACTTTTCTACGGGCCATCCGTACTTCTACTTGAAGTCTCTCCAACACCTTTTAACGAACCCAAAAATACCACCAACGAAGGGTTCAAGCCTGTCCTTACAACTTTCGACCTTAAATTCCCTGTCGTTGAAGGAGAAGTTGAGGAGTTCCGATCCAATTATGATGATGGGAATGATAAGAGTGATGTTTACATCGCGGGATATGCTTTCTTTTACGCGAATTATTCATGCTTTTATGACAAGCCTGGATTCTATTTTGAGAGTCTTTATTTCAGAGAGAGTTATAGAAAGTTAGGAATGGGGAGTTTGTTGTTTGGGACAGTTGCATCTATTGCTGCTAACAATGGGTTCGTATCGGTAGAGGGAATAGTAGCAGTTTGGAATAAGAAATCATATGATTTTTACATAAATATGGGAGTTGAAATTTTTGATGAGTTTAGGTATGGCAAATTGCATGGTGAAAATCTTCAGAAGTATGCTGATAACAAGGAGAAAAATGGCGAAGGGAGCTGTTAGTATGGTTTTTTGTGTGCTTAATTGTGCAATTTATTAATTTCTATTTGTAATATTGTAAAAGCAGCAGAATGCTCATAAAATTTGTAATTTGAAAAAAATAAATTGGTAATTGTGATATTATATCAGATCCCTGGGTTCAATGTTTTTAAACTTTATCATAAGAATTACATCTTTCTATAAAACAAAAATAGCAAAGATGATCTCTTATATTATTAAATGTTGAAAATCATTTTTTAAGTGATGAAGTTGTTCTTATAACTAAACATGTTTGGATAGAAAAGGTAAAACCACTAATAAACAATTGTCGTATTTGCTAAAAAAAATATTGATAGACAATTCTTTTCGTAGAATAACTAAAGTCTAAAATACCTTAATTCAATAGTTTTGCAAAAACTTAAAATTATCTTTGTTTTAAAAAAAAAAAAAAAAAACAAGGAACGAATATAGAGTGAAGAGAATTAAGTTAAGAATCTTTATTTTGAAAATTAGAAAAATTATTAAGGATGAAATAGTAAAATATTTTAGTATGCATTAGATTTGGTAATAAAGAAGAGTCCCCTGCTTCCCAATCACTTTCTTTTAAGGTGCAGGTACGTGGCAAGTGGCATATTGTTTAGTTTGACAAGTCAAATAAGAACATCGCATCCTGAGTAGTTATAAGTTATTAACGATTTTGAATAGCAAGTTATAAGATATTACGTGATGTTTTTTAAAAAATGCTAATGAAATCGCATCAATATGAAAGAAAAATCGATATGATGAGATGGTTTAATAAAGTCTAATTTTTATTATATAAAATAAAATAATCAAAAATTTGTACGATATAAATTGTAAAAAAAATAATTAACTAATTGAATCATATCATACACACTTCTACTAGGATTGTCGTTAGTCATAAAATATTCAACAATTTTGCGTGATTAACTTAATTTCCATTTATAGATACACGTGTTTCCTGGATAATTCTTACTATTAAAACGTTATTCTATATCTAGTATCCAACGTTTATTGTCATTACTAATCAGATTTGTGCTAAACAAATTGACCAAAGGAATAATATCCAATAATGCATTATATTACAGTTTTCATTTTGGGCCTTATTAGAAGGATGAAATCACGCCACATCTTTAGTAGTTATAAGTTATTAGGAATATATTTTCTCTCGTGGTGCATCACTATTATTATCATTTTTCAAAATTCACCACCTTTTAAATAGTAAAAAAAAAAACTAGAGCGTTTTTTTTAAAAATAAATCTATTTTTAAAAAAAAAATATACCGAACATTAATGAACCCACATTGATATAAAAAAATTGATATGATGAGACGATTTCACAAAGTCTAATTTTTATCATACAAAATAAAATAACCAAAAATTAATATGATATAAATTTATGAAAAATAACTGACGGAACTGTACTATAGACACCCCAACTAGGATTATCATTGTCTTAAATTATTCAACAAATTTGCGTGATGAACTTAATTTCCATTTACGGAAACACATGTTTCATGGATTATTTGCGTGATTGACTTAATATCCATTTACGGAAACACATGTTTCATGGTAAATTCATGATAAAGTTCATTTAAAAGGAAAATATTTTTTCTCTAAAGCATGTTCCTCAATGTTAACGACTTGATTATTTGACTATAATCTCAAGTCACATATATGTAATCCATAGAATTTTTATTTATATTGCTAAAATTGTCAACATTTTATTTTGGATGAATCATCGGTTCCTTGGTAGATGTTAACATTTGTAGTTTGTACGATAAGAAGTTGATGAAAGTCAACATTTTTATGTTAAGAAATTGTCAGTTTGTTCCTACAATGTTTATATAACATGGTTATGATATTTTGCATGGTCCTATATACCCATTTGTTTCTTCTCTATATTTCTTAAATTAAATGGACTATAGAAGGTTGAATATTATGAATCGTTTCTGAAATTTGAAATTTTATTAAATTTTCAGTATGTTTATATTGTGAAAATTTGAATTGAGTAAATTATTTTTGTAGTTCCACTTTCCAAAGTTTTAAACTCCAGCAGTACTATATATAAATAGGGGTTGTTCGGTCCAATTTTTTTTTTTTTTTATTATTATTAAAGAATATTTTCTCTGTCTAAATTTATGTGACATAGTTTAATTGGATAATGAACACGGAAGTTAAGAAATAAGGGATGACTTTGCAATGCTTCAAAACTATCTTCTTAAGAAGGGCACGCTTCTGTGAACTTTTTGCCAAATAAATGAAACTCAACATAAATAAAATATTGACAACATTATTTACTTTTACAACGTGTCATTTTCTTTTGGGACTAACTAAAAACAATATAATATTATATAAAAATTAAGAGAAGAATAGTTAATTACTATCAACTACATAAAAATTGGTGGCCAAATTTTGATGGATAACTCAAACCAACTGCATCAATGACTTTAACCCTTTAGAACGCACTTTAGAGTTGATCACCAGAACTTTTTGTTACTGGAAAACCATCTCCGCCTCTTCCTTTATCTTCTCTCCATTTTGTCAAGTGCACATCTAGATTATGACGATAAATTTTGTTCTTGAAATACTATGTGTTGAGAAACGAAAACAAAAAAAGAAGTTAAGAATTGTCAATGTGAACAAAAACCTAAAAATAAAGAACAGGAAATAAAAAATAATTTTTAGAGATTATCAAAATTACAAATATAAAATATCAAAATTATTACAAGGTTAAAAGGAGAAAGTGTGGCTAAATACTGCGTTTTGAAGGGGAAAAAGAAGAAGTATGTTTTTAAGAATATTCTTTTATCTTTTATCTTCTTTTTTTTTAAATAAAAGAAAACATTGTTTTACCGGCAAAATGTTTTGAAGGTTATTATTTGTCAGATTAAATAAAAATCTTGTTAGATTCATGTTCTATAATTTTAATATTTGAATATAAAAATATAAGATGATTTTATATATATAATAATATATAAGAATTCGTTTAAATGTGTTGTATTACAACAAAAAGGTATATATATATATAAAGAATTCGCCTAAATGTGTTGTATTCCATCAAAAAGGTGGAACACGAGGGACCGAACCTTACCTCCCAAACACATCACGTCAATCTCTCCTAAAAGCCTAAAACAGGAAATTAAACTCTCTCTGTCTAGCTGGATAATATACAAATTAATGGATATTAGAATTTGTAGGAATATTTTGTTTTTAATAACTTTTTAAAAATTAGTTAACTTAATTATGGTTATGATAACATTATATCATATAATATTTTTAACCTTTAAATTTTAAATAATTAAGACTCGTGTCTTTTATCTAGACGTGTAGTTATGTAATAGAGAGAGAATATAATAGCGGAGATCGGAGCAAATTCCAAATTTTAAAAAGGGTCAAATTCTTCACTATAAATAACCATTATGATCTTCAACATTATTAAACCTTTCAACATTTCTTTTATCTGAAATCTCATTCCTCTCAAACTTAACTAAACAATATCCCATGGCTCCTCAACTTCCTACTCCATCTGAAACAATAACCACCGATGCATCATCGGACGTTATCATCACTGGAAAGATATACACAAGAGTTCGTCTCTCTACAAAATCTGATCTGTCCCATATATACGAGTTGTTTTTCCAAATTCATGTCTACCATAACTATACTCATTTATACAAAGCTACCCAGTCCTCCTTAGCCAATTTGCTCTTTAAAGAAAACCCTCTTCCACTTTTCTACGGGCCATCCATACTTATACTTGAAGTCTCTCCCACCCCATTTAAAGAACCCAAAAATACCACGAACGAAGGGTTCAAGCCCGTCCTTACAACGTTCAACCTTAAATTCCCTGTGGTGGAAAGACAAGTTGAGGAGTTCAGGTCCAAATATGATGATAAGAGTGATGTTTACATCGCAGGATATGTTTTCTTTTACGCGAATTATTCATGCTTCAATGACAAGCCTGGATTATATTTGGAGAGTCTTTACTTAAGGGAAAGTTATAGAAAGTTGGGAATGGGGAAATTGTTGTTTGGAACAGTTTCATCCATTGCTGCCAACAATGGGTTCGTATCGGTAGAGGAAATAGTAGCAGTTTGGAATAAGAAGGCATATGATCTTTACATAAATATGGGGCTTGAAATATTTGATGAGTTTAGGTATGGGAAGTTGCATGGTGAAAATCTTCAAAAATATGCTGATAACAAGGGGGGGAATGGAGGCAACTGATGGTTAATTCCCCTACATATTGAAGGTGCAATTTATTATATTGTATTTGTAACTTTTTTAAAGCAGGGTGTATTACATTTGTATTTGAAAATTTTAAATTGATTATTATCATAATAACATCATCTATCTGATTATTATTTTTAAGAAAATCTTTGCATGCCTCAATGAATTATAAATTCAATTTAATGAAACTGCAATAAAAAATTAAAAAATACTACGACAAACTTATCATGTCCGTAATTTTATTCCTATATAATCTAATATTAAGTGAGACGAAAATTCTTAATTTTTTTGTGTAAATAGATAAGATTATTTTGATCTACAATTTTTAATTAAATGACCAACCAGAGTGAAGATTGAAACTCATTTAATTTAAAGACAAAATTTGAAAATCACCAAATATAAAAACGATCCATGCAATAACTTGTATTGACGGCTCTCTTACTTTGTCTTATATTGAATATATAACTAGTGGCAAGAATTTCATGCTTCACACGGGTCCAATATTTATTTATGAAGTTATTTTTTAAAGTAGTTTTGATTAAATAGTTTTAATTTTTTTAAATTCAAAATATGTTATACATTTGTATTTGTATGATAGTAAATCATCTCATTAAATGTGAAATGAATACTTACAAGGTCTTAATTAAAATAATTTTAAATTTTAATCTAAAATAAGTTATATATATTTGTGTGATTATAAATTATTTTATCTACAATAAGCTATATTTATGTATCTAAATTACCTCATTAAGTATAAAATAAATACCTACAAATATTATTAACATTATATCTATGAAATGGTGTTGATTAAAATGATTTTAATTTTTAAATATAAAATAATATATATATTCGTGAAAGAAAATTAACTAATAAGCAATATTATTGATTAAGTAAGAAGCATAAAAGAAAAACAAAAGAAAATTACTAACTAATAAGCAGTATCATTAATTAATAATTAAGAAGCTCAAAAGAAAAAAAGAAAAATTAAAAAATTAAGATGCTGAAAAGAAAAACAAAGAAAATTAACTGATAATTCCAAAAATACCCCTTACTATCCCAAGCTCCACAATTAATTATTTAAAAACTCAAATGAAAAACACAAAAATATAAAATTAAATATAAAAAGCTGAAAAGAAAAACAAAAGAAACTTAACTATTAATTTCAAAAATACATCCCTTACTACCCCAAACAAAAAATTTATTTGCACCCGGTGGTCTCTCGTTGTGTGAAATGCACTTTATAATTCGTAGTGCTCTCTATCCGTGGCCATTTCCATAGTTTTGTTTACGGGTGGACATAAATATTAAAAAGTTTTTTTAAAAAATAGATTGAAAAATTGAAGTAACTAATTTGGTGTTTCGATTTTGGCTTTTGGGTTTCGTTCATTTTTTTAAAAAAAAATTGGTTTGATTCTTAAATTTGATGTTTGATTTAAGGATTTCGACTTTTTGGTGTATTAAAGAACAAAAGTTTTATGAAAAATATTATTAAAAAATAGTAAGAATTCTATATTTGAATACTTAACTTTTTATGAAAATCTTATATAATAATAGCAAATATGTACTATGTATTTAATAACTATAACAATATTTTAAGAAAATTATATTTTATTTTTTCTAGCATCTCTCTCCCAATTTCACCCGCCTCACTCTTTTATCTCGCTTTCGCTTTCTTGCTAGGTTCTCTCATCCCTCTAACCATCTCACTCCTTATCTCACCCTCCACCCCCTCTCTCTCTATATATTTTGTATTCTGTATTTCACTATGTGATACTTGTACAGTTATATAATTAATTCAATTGTATGTACGTTGACTAGTACTAGGAAACAACGAGTGCTTATCCGATTCCTTTTAATAAAATCCTAGCCAACTGCAGGAATGAATACACACAAAAAAATGATACTTGCATCAATTGTGTCACTCTAATGGTTATATCAACATAATATTTTGTATCAATCTATATTTCGCTATTATGATTAATACAAGTGATACAAGAAAGAATGAATACAAGTGATACCACTGTAACAACATGCATGATAGAATATAACTTGTGTTTTTATATATATTGCGAATGAGCACATGAATGAATGAATAATACAAGTAGAGACAATATTTATGTATCAATTACAACTTGTATTTCTGTATTGTGAATGAATACAAAAGATTATTACAAGAGCGAATAAATATAAGTGATACGACTATATCAACCTGAATGTATTTGTATTAACCTATATTTCTATATTACAAATAAATACAAGTGATATGACATGTATCAACTTGTATGTATCGAACACAACCTATATATATAAGACTATATTCGTTGATGCAATCTATATTTATCGAATGCAGTCTGTATCTAGCATTTCTCCTCTCTCTAGCTTTCACTCTCAAATCTTGCTCATCTCTATTCCCTTTCTCTCAACACTTATTAGTAGGGGTGTACATGGCAGGGTTGGTTCGGGTTTTTCAAATATCAAACCAAACCATTTGTGTCGGATTTTTAAATTTATAAACCAAACCAAACCAAACCAATAAAACTCGAGTTTTTCAACCTCGGATTTTTTCAGATTTTTTGGAATTTTTTGAATTTTTGGGTTTTTCTGGTAAAGTGTAACGATATGTTCCCGTCGTTATGGAAAAGCCAATGGGGAAAGAATTAGGGCCAGAAAACTTTTGAGTAGTGACTTGAAAATTTCTAGCCTAGGCCAGACTTGGACGAAATTTGAGTCAGGTGAGGTCTAGGGAAATCTGATAATGATCGGGGGGTTTAATTATGAATTAGATCACGTGAGTAGATAGCCAAGACGTTAAGGAGCATGTACGGCTTTACAGAATCGAATTTGGGCGAGTAGAACTCCCGAAACTGATCTTGGCGTGGAGGGGTAGTTTTTGAACGTCAGGGTTGAAGGTGTGTTGCGAAATGGGAGCTTGGAACTCAAATTCTGACTTTCTGTCTTCGTGCAAGCCGTCAGGGCGGGGTTAGTTCCGTCAGGGCAGGGCCGTGGCGGGACAGTTGCGACTTAAATCGGGGAAAAACCCCAAAATAGTTATTTTCTACAAAACTTCATTCGTGAGAGCTAAGGGACGACCCAGGGTAATTTCTTGACAGTTTTCCATGATTTCTAGTGCTAAAGGTAAGATAATTACTCCCCTAATCTGTATTTCGATTCGTAGAACTTAGAATCTTGGGTAATTATCGTTGGGGGAGGGTTTTGGCCTGAAGTTAATGGTGGAAAAAGCCATAGTTGAGTATTGGGATCTTGGGTTTCACCTAGGATTGATAGTTTGATTATTATCCGGGTAAATTAGGCCTTGTTTATTGATCCTTGCATTATTTAACTGTTTTAGACCAAGAACAAGCTGAAAGATTCCGGAAAGGAAAGGCTCAAGTGTCTTACGAGGGTTCAAGCTTGGTTTCGAGGTAGGTGATGGTTTAATTTTCTATTTGTGTGATATATGCCGATTAATTGCTTCATTGTATGCATGCGTGTATGTGAATAGGGAAATGTAAATCGAATCTAATGAAATGATTATGTATGAATAATTACATGTCATGAACATAATACTTGATTGTATGTCTATGAGTAATGTTCATTATGGGTGTGATTGTGATTGTGGTTGTGTTGACTGGATCAGGTGTCATGTTCCGACACATATATTGGATCGGGTGTCACGTTCCGATACACGTATATTGGATCGAGTGTCACGTCCCGACACACTAACAGTTTGAGTGTGGGTTCCATGAGAGGACCACTGTGATTATTACATTCATGTCTACTTGTCATTGATATTAGGAAACTGTATGATGCTCCTGAAATGATAATTGATCTATGCATTCTATATAAGTGTGTTTACTATGTTGTAATTGCTTGCCTATGTTTCACTTACTGGAGTAGCCGCGTGATCCTACCAATACACTGTGGTTGTGTACTGATACTGCACTTCCTCGTTCTTTGTCGAGTACAAAGCATCTTCAAGCGGCTACTGATAGACCTCAGCTAGGGAATCATTGATCGAATACTGGATTTGAGGGTGAGCTAGTTCCTTCAAGCTGTCATGGATCCTTCCTTGTTTAGTCCATTCTCTTCGGACTTAGACTGTTTAGTTAGACTTTTGCTTATGTTAGTTTCGGGGTTGCACCCCTTTTCCTTAGGCTTCTTGAATTATAGAGTTTTGGTACAATGACTTTCAGTTCTAGGGGTTAAATTTCTGCGATAGTTGTTTGTTAGACCTTCAAAGTTTATGGAAACTCCGTATTTATTTAGTCATTTAAACCTGCTTCCGTATCTTTAAATGTGCTTAGTTTTCATTGCTTTGCTTAATCAGGTTGTATTAATTGTTCTCCCACCAGAGGGTTAGTGTGGGTGTCAATCACGACGGTCTGGGTCGCGACAAAGTTGGTATGAGAGCCCTAGGTTCGTTGATCTCGTTGTACCAAAACGAGTCTAGTAGAGTCTTGTGGAACGGTACAGAGACGTCTGCACTTTTCTTCGAGAGGCTACAGGACTTTAGTAAATCTCTGTGTCTTTTTTTCCTTTCGTGTTATGACTTGATTCCAATTGGTATCTGGTGATCCAAATTGGTATCTAATCTCTTTCACTCTTCTGTCCGAGGAAGGATAGCACCCGCCAGGGGTGAATCCCCAGTTGAGAATGTTCACAGGGAATAGGCCCCTCCTGCACCCCAAGAAGAGGTGAAAGGGAATGTGGAGATCGAAGACGAGGAAGATGTTGGACCTGAGGAGGATGCACGGGCTGAGACTACATGTCTTCCTCCCTTAGACCCAGTGATAGCTCAGCAGATCTTGACTTTTCTGAGTGGGTTGGTCGGCTCTGGAGTCCTTCCCACAATGCAAGCTGCTCAACCTCCAGTCAACCACCCCATTGCTGCTACTGTTCCTAAGGTGGATGGAGCATTAGCACGGATGCCTTCTTCCGTCCCCTATTGGGTCCTGTTATGACTGGTACTGAGCATGAGATGTTGACTACGTTTCTGAAGCTGAAGCCGCATATGTTCCATGGTTCTGAGAGTGAGGATGCCTATAAGTTCATTTTGGATTGCTATGAGAGGCTTCACAAGTTAGGCATTGTACACCAGCATGGGGTAGAGTTCGTGACTTTACAGCTTCAAGGTAAGGCTAAGCAGTGGTGGAGGTCCTATGTGGAATGCAGATCGCCAGTCTTACCCCCACTCACTTGGATGCAGTTCCATATTTTGTTTCTAAAGAAGTATGTACCCCGGACTTTAAGGGATCGCAAGGAGGATGAGTTCATGGCCTTGGAGCAGGGTGGTATGACTGTAGCTGCTTATGAGGCTAAGTTCCATGCCTTGTACAGATATGCTACACAGTTGGTGACTACAAATGAGGAAATTAGCGAGGCCGTGGAAGCCGGGGAAATGGTAATGCAGGTAGAGGAGTAGTGCAGCCAGGCAAGAAGGTTGTCCGTCAAGATGACAGGGCTCAGTTTTATGCCTTTTCGGACAAGACCGAGGCTGAGGTGTCTGATGCAGTGATCACAGGTACTATTCTTGTCTGTGACCGGATGACTACTGTTTTGTTTGATCCGGGTTATACTTATTCATAAGTGTCATTTCAGTTTAATTTGGGATTTGATGCGGTTTGTGATGTACTTGATGCTCTCATCCATGTTTCTTCCACAGTTGGAGAGTCTGTCATAGTCACCCATGTGTATCGTGCTTGTCCTGTCTTGTTTATGGGTTTTCAGATTTGAGCTGATTTGGTTATTCTGGATATGTCTGACTTTGATATAATCTTAGGCATGACTTGGTTGTCCCCCTATTATGTTGTGCTTAATTGTAATGCTAAGTCAGTAACTCTAAAGATCCCGGGTAGGGAAAAGTTAGAGTGGGAAGGGGTGTACAAGCCTAAGCCAACTAAGGTCATATCTTCCATTCGGGCTAGGAAACTGGTGGGTCAGGGGTGTATAGCATTTTTGGCTCATATTCGGGATGTTGATGCCGAGTCTCCCTCTATTGAGTCTATTCCTATAGTGTCTGAATTTAAGGAAGTGTTTCCTATCGATTTTCCTGGTATGCCTCCGGATAGGGATATAGATTTCTGCATTGACTTGGAGCCGGGCACTCGCCCCATCTCCATTCCTCCTCATCGCATGGCTCCGATAGAATTGAGAGAGCTTAAAGCTCAAATTCAGGATCTTCTGGATAAAGGTTTCATCTGTCCTAGTGCTTCCCCGTGGGGTGCTCCTGTCTTGTTTGTTAAGAAGAAGGATGGTCGTATGAAGATGTGCATAGACTATCGACAGTTGAATAGGGTCACCATTTGAAATAAGTATCCGTTGCCTCGGATAGATGATCTCTTTGACCAGTTGCAAGGTGCATCGGTGTTCTCAAAAATTTATCTCAGGTCGGGTTATCATCAGTTAAAGATTAGGCCTGAGGATGTACCCAAAACGGCGTTCAGGACCCGATATGGGCACTATGTCGTTTGGATTGACCAATGCGCCTGCAGCTTTCATGAGTTTGATGAATGGTGTGTTCAAACCATTCCTGGATTCGTTTGTTATAGTCTTTATTGATGACATTTTGGTTTATTCAAAGAGTAAGGAAGAGTATGTCGACCATCTTCATATTGTTTTGGGTGTCCTTGGAAGACAAAGTTATATGCCAAATTTTCCAAGTGTGAGTTCTGGTTGACTTCAGTTGCCTTTGTGGGGCATCTGGTTTCAAGAGAAGGGGTAATGGTAGATCCCCAAAAGATCGAAGCAGCCAAGAATTGGGTCCGACCTAGTTCTGTGACTGAAATTAAGATTTTTGTGGGGCTCGCCAGCTACTATCGTCGATTTGTGAATAATTTTGCTTTTATCGCCACGCATCTGACAAGGCTGACCAAAAAAGAAGTGCCTTTCGAATGGACTGAAAAATGTAAAGAGAGTTTTCAAAAGCTCAAGACTTTTCTGACCACAGCACTTATTCTAGCACTACAGGTAGAAGGTAAAGATTTCATTGGTTATTGTGATGCTTCATATTCGGGTTTGGGTGCTGTGTTGATGCAAGATAAGAATGTCATAGCTTATGCATCGCGGCAGCTGAAGGTGCATGAGAGAAACTACCCGACACATGATTTGGAATTGGCAGTGGTAGTGTTTGCCCTCAAGATCTGGCGGCATTACCTTTATGGTGTCAACTGTGAGGTATTTACTGACCACCGTAGTCTATAACATGTATTCACTCAGAAGGACCTGAATCTGAGACAGCGAAGGTGGATGGAGTTACTCAAGGATTATGATGTTACCATCCAGTATTATCTGGGTAAGGCTAATGTGGTGGCACACGCATTAAGCCTGAAGGAGATGAGTATGGGTAGTCTAGCCTGCTTGGGTGTATCCAAGCGACCTTTGGCCAATGAGATTCAAACCTTGGAGTTTATGTTCATGCAGTTGGGCATCTCAGAGAAAGGTGGGGTGCTAGCCAGCATTGAGGTTAGGCCCACATTCATTAAGGAGATTAACGCCAAACAGTTTGAGGATGAGAGTTTGAATGAGCTCAGAAAGAAGACAGTGTCTGACAAGGCACAAGATGCGACTCTTGATGCGGGGGGTGTGCTCAGTTTTAAGGGAAGAATTTGTATACCCCGAGTGGATGAATTGATTCAGAAGGTGTTGGAAGAATCCCATGGTTCCCGATATTCCATTCATCCGAGTGTGACCAAGATGTACCAAGATTTGAAATGACTTTATTGGTGGCCTGGCATTAAGAAAGACATAGCTGAGTTTGTAGCTAAGTGCCAAAACTGTCAGCAGGTAAAGTATGAGCACCAAAGTCCTAAAGGTTTGCTTCAACAAATGCCAATTTCGGAATGGAAGTGGAAAAAGATAGCTATGGATTTATTGGTCGGTCTTCCCAAGACCTTGGGAAAGTTTGATTCCATTTGGGTGGTGGTTGATAGACTGACCAAGTCAGCTCACTTCATTCCAGTCAGAGTAGATTATAATGCGCAACAGTTGGCTAAGGTGTATGTGAAGGAGATAGTGAGGCTGCATGGGGTGCCCCTTTCTATCATCTCGGACCGTGGTACACAGTTCACATCCAAGTTTTGGGGAAAACTGCATGAGGAGTTGGGCACTCAACTCACTTTTAGCACAGCCTTCCATCCACAAACGGACAGACAGTCCGAGAGAACTATTCAACTGTTAGAGGACATGTTGACGGCATGTGTGATTGACTTTGGAGGGCATTGGGACAAGTTATTACCTTTGTGTGAGTTCTCCTATAATAACATGTCACGCCCCAAACTCAAGAGGCGCAACTGGCTCCTAAAGCCAAAACTCAGGCCCGAGCTGACACTGCTGAACCATTTGCTACTAGCGCATGGCAGCCACACGCAATCAATAAAACAAACAAGTATATCTCGGCTTAAAATTAAGCCCTCGGCCGGCAAGGCCCCTGTCAACAGATCTATAAAAGAAACAACTACTCCCAAGAATTCATATAAAGAAATATCCAACTAGCACAGAAGTTCTAATTGGGCCGTCGAGGCCACCATGATCTCTATACCGAAACTGAAAGCAGGTATATATCAAGACAATACATCAAACAGCTAATAAGCTTCAGCAAACCAACAAACTAGGCCAGCATGACCATAATGTAGCTATACACCCCACAATGTCTGCAAGCCTCTAAGAGTAGTAAATATTGTCGGGACAGGGCAAATATATTCAACAAAAGAAACAAACCTCCCAACCCTGGCAGCTCCGGAGAAAATGGGCTAGCCAACCGGATAGAAGTCATTCCTGCTGCTGAGGAGGTTTACTGGGTCGTCTGTCGGGACCTGCAGGCATGAATGCAGTACCCTTAGGCAATGGGGCATCAGTACGAAATAATGTACCGAGTATGAAAGGCAATAGACTATGAGCAAGTATCCTAATATACTGGAGTAATCCGATAAATAAATCAAGGATAAGATAAGTGTATTGACCTGCTCCTAAATCTAAACATATCAAAAATAATAAAACAACAACCTAACCAAGCCTCCATAAGCTCGGCAGGTACAAACAGCACACAAGACCACCTACCCAGGCCCCTATAAGCCCGAAAGGTGCCAATCAGTCTATATACCCCTATCGGTAGTCCCCTAGCCTCGTAGGCAGTCACATAGCCCTCTTAGGCAATATTATATCCCCGTAGGCAGCACATAGCTCTCTTAGGCATCAATATAGCGTATAGACAACTCATAGCCCTCTTAGGCAACAACATGGCCCAGTAGGCAGCACATAGCCTTCTTAAAAGTCCATATAGCCCCGTAGGCACCTCATAGCCCTTCTAGGTATCAATATAGCCCTGTAGGCAACTCATCCGTAAGCAGAACATAGCCGTTCTAGGCATATATCACATTCCTGCAGCTAACCACAATAGCCCTAAGGGCAACAATAACAATCCAATAACTAAAAGTGAGAAATTTAGTTATTAGCAACCTATACAAATAGCCTCTAAGTCGTGTCCAACATAGGGACGCTACTAATTGAATAAGGATCCCGACAAGGGAGGATTATATCCACTTGAGCAGCCAATAATTAACAATAATGGCTATAAGTATAATAACGATAACAACCCAATTACATTGCTCCTAAGCTTTAAGGAAACATGCCGTAAGAAGGGAATAGCCTTAACATACCTTGTTCGCTTAATTCACGTGGCCTAACGACTTTTACTCACAACCCCCTCGATACTACAATAAGGCAGGACCATAATCAACACACAAGAATAGAAGATACCACGATAATCCGATAAAAGATATTTATTTCTGTGACAAATTGCTATTTGCGGCTTATCAAAGCTATAGTCGATGAAAGAAGGATCTTACCTTGATCTTAAGTTCGTAATACACCTCAAAACCTTCAAATATGTACAAACCCTTGTTGTCCCAACATCAAAGTATGATATGCTGCGAAATCGATAAAATAAATAATACCATGATGACGAGCTCAACGCGTAGAACAACTTTCATCAAGGACTTAAGTTGACAAAATCTATAATTTGGTTGATCCTAGAAATGGGTTTTTCTAAGTTTTCTGGTTCTTAACTTAAAAAATGAAGAAAAAGTCGAAGAAGAAGATATATATAAAGTTCCACCAACCTAGGGGCCCACCTCACGTGTCTGCTTGCGTAGTCTCACGAAAATGCAAATATCTATCTATTTTGAAGTGGTATTGACAAATGATTTGATGCGTTGGAAACTAGACTCGTAGACCTTCAATTTTATAGGTCGTGGTTTCCATAACTCTTTATAGATTGGGAGAAAACCTCCGAGACATTTGACCCAAATTTCAAAGAAATCTTTAAAAAGGAACTTACGATAAGTTTCGCCAACTTTTATTTTGCCACCTACCTAACTTCAAAACTTGAGATACAACCCTTGAACACTTAAAATATGACATACCACATCATTCTTAATTTATTAGTCACCCTCTTTGTCTTTCCACGAAGATACGAGTTAATTTAGATGTTTCGAAAGGTCGGGGTGTTACATAAGAGTTACCACTCCAGCAGTGACATGGCACCGTTTGAGGCACTTTATGAGAGGGTATGTAGATCACCCATAGGGTGGTTTGAGGTTGGAGATGTGAAACCTTTGGAGGTTGATTTGGTGAAAGAGGCTCAGGATAAGGTAAAAAACATCCAAGCTAAGCTTCTAGCAGCTCAGAGTCGACAGAAAAAGTATGCAGACCGTAAGGTAAGAGACATGACATTTGAGGTTGGTGAGCAAGTTATTCTTAAGGTGTCACCCGTGAAAGGGGTGATGAGATTCGGCAAGAAGGGCAAGCTTAGTCCTCGATATATCAGACCATTTGAGATTCTTGACTGTGTAGGGCTAGTGGCTTATAGGCTGGCCTTACCTCCTAGCTTATCTGGAGTCCATCCAGTGTTTCATGTGTCCATGTTGAAGAGGTACCACGGGGACGGAGATTACATCATAAAGTGGGACTCAACTTTGTTAGACAAAGACCTTCAGTATGAGGAGGAGCCAGTTGTAATTCTTGATCGCGACGTCCGAAATTTGAGGACCAAGGATATAAAGTCCGTGAAGGGAAACCGAGAAGGACATGCGAGACAAGGATCCCCAGTTATTCGACGATTCAGGTACTACTCTACTCATACCTTAGACAGTTTTTGCTAGTTTATCACTCGGGGATGAGTGATGGGTAAATTGGTATCTATTGTAACGACATGTTCCCGTCATTATGGAAAAGCCAATGGAGAAAGAATTTGGGCCAGAAAACTTTCGAGTAGTGACTTGGAAATTTCTAGCCTAGGCCAGACTTGGACGAAATCTGAGTCAGGTGAGGTCTACGAAAATCTGGTAATGAACGGGGGGTTTAATTATGAATTTTATCTCATGACTGGATAGACAAGACTTTAAGGATCCTCTACGGCTTTAAGGAATCGAATTCGGGTGAGTAGAACTCCCGAAACTGATCTTGGCGTGAAGGAGTAGTTTTTGAACGTCAAGGGTTGAAGGTGTGTTGCGAAATGAGAGCTTCGAACTCAAATTCTGACTTTCTGTCTCCATGCAAGCCGCCAGGGTGGGGTTAGTTCCGCCAGGGCGGGGACGCTGTGGCGGAACAGTCACGACTTAAATCGGGGAAAAACCCAAAATCGTTATTTTCTGCAAAACTTCATTCTTGAGAGCTAAGGGACGATCCAGGGTGATTTCTTGACAGTTTTCCACGATTTCTAGCGCTAAAGGTAAGATAATTACTTCCCTAATCCGTATTTCGATTCGTAGAACTTAGAATCTTGGTTAATTATCGTTGGGGGAGGGTTTTGGCCTGAAGTTAATGGTGGAAAAAGCCCTAGTTGAGTATTGGGATCTTGGGTTTTGCCTAGGATTGATAGTTTGATTATTATCCGGGTAAATTAGGCCTTGTTTATTTATCCTTGCATTATTTAACTGTTTTAGACCAAGAATAAGCTGAAAGAATCTGGGAAGGAAAGGCTCAAGTGTCTTAGGAGAGTTCAAGCTTGGTTTCGAGGTAGGTGATGGTTCGATTTCCTATTTGTGTGATATACATCAGTTAATTGCTTCAATGTATGCATGCGTGTATATGAATAGGGAAATGTGAATCGAATCTAATGAAATGATTATGGATGAACAATTACATGCCATGAACATAATACTTGATTGTATGACTATGAGTAATGTTCATTATCGGTGTGATTGTGCTGATTGGATCGGGTGTCACGTTACGACACATATATTGGATCGGGTGTCACGTTCCGACACACGTATATTGGATCGGGTTTCACATTCTGACACACTAACAGTTTGGGTGTGGGTTCCATGAGAGGACCACTGTGATTATTACATTCATGTCTACTTGTCATTGATATTGGGAAACTGTATGTTGCTCCTGAAATGATAATTGATCTATGCATTCTATATATGTGTGTTTATTGTGTTGTAATTGCTTGCCTATGTTTCACTTACTGGAGTAGCCGCGTGATCCT
Source organism: Solanum etuberosum (assembly GCA_029582245.1). Lineage (NCBI taxonomy): Eukaryota > Viridiplantae > Streptophyta > Magnoliopsida > Solanales > Solanaceae > Solanum > Solanum etuberosum. The sequence continues at coordinate 5,602 of JAJONR010008366.1, read as the reverse complement.
ACCAGTACACTGTGGTTGTGTACTGATACTGCACTTGCTCGTTCTTTGTTGAGTACAAGGCATCTTCAGGCGGCTACTGATAGACCTCAGCTAGGGAAATGTTGATCGAAGACCAGATTTGAGGGTGGGCCAGTTCTTTCAGGCTGCCATGGATCCTTCCTTGTTTAGTCCATTCATTTCGGACTCGGACTGTTTAGTTAGACTTTTGCTTATGTTAGTTTCGGGGTTGCACCCCTTTTCCTTAGACTTGTTGAATTATAGAGTTTCGGTATAATGACTTTCAGTTCTAGGGGTTAAATTTTCGCGATAGTTGTTTGTTAGACCTTCAGAGTTTATGGGAACTGCGTATCTATTTAATCATTTAAACCTGCTTCTGTATATTTAAATGTGCTTAGTTGTTGTTACTTTGCTTAGTCGAGTTGTAGTAATAGTTCTCCCACCGGAGGGTTAGTGTGGGTACCAATCACGACGGTCTGGATCGTGACATAAAGTATTCATACAAACATATAATTTACTTGTACTTTAAATATTTTTTTAGTCCTAACAAAATACAACTATCTAAGATATTTCTTAATAAAATAACACAAAATATGATATGATTTATGACACTAAAATATCCAACAAAAAAATAATAATGAAATCGTGTAAAACAATATTGCAATTAACAAGTCATAATGAAAATGATCATAATTTAAAAGTACTAAATCATGCTAAAATAAGTTTAATAAGTATTAGTTACATGATTAAATATTAAAGGAAATTAAAATTAGATTATGTATTTTAATTGCTTAAACCAATGTAAAACTAAAGAACAAATATTCAATATTATTGTCATTCTTATTGTTGAATTGATTTTCTTTTTGCATTAGTATTAATTTGATTTTGATTAAGCTTTATTATAATTACCAACATCTGTGGACTATAATATAACTTGAAATAATATATTAAAGATAAAAACTATGAAAAAGTATAAGAGAAGTTTAAAAATTATATCAAAATAAATATTTTTATGTATAAACAAAAATTTAAAATTATATATATAATGTCTGGTTGGTTTGGTCTCGGATTATTTTTTTTTAGTTAAAACCAAACCAACCCAAATATAGTCGGGTTTTTTTTCCAATACCAAACAAAGTCAAACCAAAGATAAAAACTATGAAAAAGTATAAGAAAAGTTTAAAAATTATATCAAAGTAAATATTTTTATGTATAAACAAAATTTTAAAATAATATATATAATGTCGGATTGGTTTGATTTGCGGGTTGGTTCGATTTTTGGTTCGATTTTATACTCCCCTACTTATTAGATTTCTAATTAGCTTTAAACATTAGTCATTTACGAAGTTTTCTCTCTTTCATTCAGCAGCCGGCAAAGCCCAACTGCTCAAACCCAAGGCCCAACAAGTACTGCCCAAACATGCTAGCCAATTTTTATTTTTTTTAAAAAACTTTTAAAATTACATATTGTCTCACAAATATTTCATGTCAGATTTTTCAACTCAGATACATGTATTTTTGCTATTTGATGCATGACTAAAATAGGGAGAAAGACGAGCGAGATAGTCTATAAATCCGAGATATATGTGAATCCCACTACATGTATCTGTGATACTAGATACAAAAAGAGAGGCGAGTGAGAGAGGAAAATGGCAAGCGAGATAGGAGAGATCAGGCGAGCGAGAGAGCTAGATACAAGCGAATCCACTTGGATATAATGTTTCTAGAACAAATTACATCTAATTTTGATATCATGTATCTGAAGTCCAAATTGTGGTTAGTTTTGTAATAATGAAAAATGAATGGAAGGGAATGGAATGGAAGGAAACAGAGGTAATTAGGTACTAAACTAGTGAGATTTTTAAAATTACCCTTATTTTTTAATCATAACTTTTTCATATGCCTTTTAAATATTTTAAATTATTAATTATTGTATAATACCTTTTTTCTTAATTTTTAAATATATAAATTTATATTAATTTTTTTTAAAATTCTATGTTCAAACACACGATCAAACTTTAGAATTTGAATTTAGAAAAGTTAAAAATATTATATCGATTGAGACACGGGGAGTATTAATTTATTGGTGATGCAATTCGCAGACGTGGTATATTATGTCATTCTTCAGTATACATAGGAATGAACATCGTACGGTAGTTATCAAATTAATATATCAAAATTATAATACCGTAATTTCCGTATTATATATGATATCTGGTCCTTAATCTATTTTCAATTTGTTTATCATACTTTGATATGACTCAAAATTTAAGAAAACAAAAAAAAGACTTTTGAATTCCGTAATGTTAAATTGTATGATATGTCAAATATACCAAAAATCATGTGGTCTAAAACATGACATGTGAAATGTTAAAATTAAAGAATTGCAAAAAAAAAAGTTTTTTTTTTTTCAAACAGACTAAAAAAAATATGAAAAATAAATTAAAATGAAGAAAATATGATATTAGATATTCGTACAATATTTGATAATTTATAAAAATATATCAAATATTATACTGAAGTATATAATTAAATTCAACTCATAATACAACAAACAAATTTATAGAATTCATAATTATCTATTATATATGTAAGTTAAATCGAATAAATTATCATTACAGATTTATCATACTGTAAAATATCAAAATCAAACTTAAAATTATTAAACCATACTAAAATATTTTGATATGAATATAATATTTGAAAAATCGGAAATCAAAATTAATGAACTAAAATTATTAATTATATATGATGCAACGTCAGTATATACCACACGTGGAAAAAGAAAAGTTATTTTACATTATAAAATGACTACATTTGAAAAATGGGTCAACATTAGTTTACGGCTCCCATCAAATTTTGTAGGAAAAAGAAAAGAAATTTCATGAGATGCTTGACTCTTTTATATAACACGTACGTTTGAGTTGAACTCCACCAACCAAATAAAGTATTACAAAAAAGAAATAACCATTATTAAAGATAAAGATATTTTGAGAATTTAAAAAACTATTAAAGATAAAATAGTAAAATATTTTGATCAAATGAAAAGTGTTTATAAATTGAAAAGCCATAAATTAGCTTTTAACTTACAAATATTTTGATATTGTAGCATTTATCAAACATATAAATAAACTAAAAAAATACTTATAAATCAATTTAATTAGCCTATAAATTTAACTAAACATCTTATGTAATTTACTCTTTTGTTGTGGTAACAACCACTATTAAAGTTTGCATTAGATTTGGAAATGAAGGAGAGTCCCCTTCCCAATCAATTTCTTTTACAAGTCAAAGGAGAGACTCTTCCCATTTTGTTAATTAGTTGTTCTTCAATTTTTTAAATCAAATTAAAAGCCATCTTTAGGGTTGGGGTTAGGCATCATAACCCCTACCTTATACATTAAAAATATATTAAGACAAAACAAAATACATATGAGCAAGAGGAATAATACTACGAGATATTCCAATGATACATTATATTAAAGTTTTCACTTTGGGCCACGATTAAATCAAATACAAGTCAATAAGTGCATCACATCTTAAATTAATAAGATATTAGAGATACATTTCCGCTCGTGGGATGCATCACTATCTTTTAAACAGAAAAAGATCTAACTTTTACTTGTGATTCTTTTATAATGTTTTAATAAAAAATGTCAAAAATTAATGAAACCACATTGATACAAAAAAATGATATGATGAGATGGTTTCAAAGAGTCTAATTTTTATTATACAAAATATTTTTATTATCCATTTATAGAAACACTTATTTCCTGGAAAATTCATGATAAATTTTATTTAAGACGAAAATATTTTTTTCTCTAAATCATGTTCCTTTTCGGTGTGAATATATATGGATTCTTATAATAAATCGTCCTTATTGAGTTTTCATATATCTTGGTCAATGTCGACGGATTTCATTTGACTTTAATTTCAAGCCACATATATGTAATCCATATGATTTTTATCAATATTGCTGAAATTTTCAACATTTAACTTTTGAAGAATTTTCAGCTCCTTCGTAGATGTTAACATTTGTACGATAAGAAGTTAGTGAAAATCAACAATTATATGATATTTTGCATGGTCCTATGCACCCACTTGTTTCTTCTTTGTCATGAAATTAAACTATAAACGTTTGAATGTTATGAATTGTTTCTGAAATTTAAAATTTTATTAAATTTTCAATATGCGTAAACTGTGAAAATTTGAATTTAGTAAATTGTTTTTGAAGTTTTACTTGTCTTTAAACTCCAATAATACTATATATAAATACTCTACTTGTTGTTCGGTCCAATTTTTTTTATTATTATTAAAGAACATTTCTTTCGTCTCAATTTATATGACGTAGTTTGACTGAATACTAAATTTATGAAATAAGGGAAAACTTTAAAATGTTTTAAGACTATCTTAAAAAGAGTACACCTTTATGAACTTTTTTTCGTGAAACAAGTTAGACCCAACATAAATAAAATATTGATAGCATTATTAAATTTTGCAATGCGTCATTATTCGTTGACTAGCTGAAAAGCAAAACATATTTGGGACAGAAATAATTAGTAATTGGTGGACAAAATTTGATGTATAACTTCCTTTTTTTTTATGTATAACTCAAAAAATATCGCCCTACTCTTTTTTTTTTTACAAAAAAACAAAATTGGGACCAAAGGCCAAACCAATTGCATCAATGACTCGACCCTTTAGAACGCACGTCAGAGTTGACCTCCACCAACTTTATTTTTTTTATGGTTGGAAAAGCGATCTCCACTAACCTCACTAGCCAAATTCTCCACTATAAATAACCATTATGATCCCAAAGTATTTCCACACAATATCCCATTACTAAACCTTTTATCTGAAACCTCTATTTCCTCTCAAATTTAACTAAATAATTTCCCATGGCTCCTGCTTCTCAACAACCAACTCCATCTGAGTCAATAATTACCGATGCATCATCGGACGTTACCATCACCGAAAAGATATACACAAGAGTTCGTCTCGCTACAAAATCTGATCTGTCTCATATATACCAATTGTTCTACCAAATCCATGAATACCATAACTATACTCATTTATACAAAGCTACCCAGTCCTCCTTAGAGGGCTTGCTCTTTAAAGAAAATCCTCTTCCACTTTTCTACGGGCCATCCGTACTTCTACTTGAAGTCTCTCCAACCCCTTTTAACGAACCCCAAAATACCACTAACGAAGGGTTCAAGCCTGTCCTTACAACGTTTGACCTTAAATTCCCTGTTGTAGAAGGACAAGTTGAGGAGTTCCGGTCCAAATATGATGATAAGAGTGATGCTTACATAGCGGGATATGCTTTCTTTTACGCGAATTATTCATGCTTCAATGACAAGCCTGGATTCTATTTCGAGAGTCTTTACTTCAGGGAGAGTTATAGAAAGTTGGGAATGGGGAAATTGTTGTTTGGAACAGTTTCATCCATTGCTGCCAACAATGGGTTCGTATCGGTGGATGGAATAATCGCAGTTTGGAATAAGAAGTCATATGATTTTTACATAAATATGGGAGTTGAAATTTTTGATGAGTTTAGGTATGGCAAGTTGCATGGAGAAAATCTTCAAAAGTATGCTGATAA
>JAJONR010008365.1:0-16781 GCA_029582245.1 Solanum etuberosum | reverse complement strand
AACCTTGGAAACTAGAGGGGAATAATTTCCTTAAGGGGACACTGTGCATTCAGTGGGTTGATCTTCTTTCTGTTTTGTTTTTCCAGATTCTGGTACGTTTTTCAGATTTTAGTTTGTGAATTAATTTATGTTCTTCTATTTTTCACTGGTTCAGTAAACATTGGTAACTTCGTGTTTCTGCAAAGTTTGTTGTAATCAGTAGTGCTGTTTATAAACACAGATTCGGCAACAGTAATCGGTTCTCTTATCTTTATACCATCTCCCCTAGAGAGGAGCAGAAAAATTGATGCAAAGTTAGGGATGCAATTCATAAGTTTAAAGTTGAAAGAAAAGTGGTGGACTTACTTGTGTCGTGCCGCGACGTTAAATTAGGTGTTTATTTGGAGGCAACCCAATATATAGTGTATCTTCTTATTTCTTTCACTATTTTTAGTGTCATTTTTTTTTGTTTTTGCAGATTAGGGAAAGTATGAGAACCCAAAAATTTGAAGCAAATGAGCACGTTTGAGCTTAAGAGTGAGGTGCATACGACCCTTGATGAAAATTGACAAAACATGATACTAGCTATGCCTCAAGGAGTTTTTCTAACCCCTGTTTTGAATTTTAATTAATTCTTCGGGGAGATAGCATCTTTTTAAGTGTGGGGTGGAGGAATTAATTCCTAGTTTATACTGTTTTATTGTGTCTTTTTTTTAGGATGGATTTCTTGGCTTTTGTTTTCTGTTCTTTCCCTGAGGATAGTCCCTTTGAACCGAGTATCTTTTATTTTATAGGAAGTAGATTTTTATTTTTTATTTTTATTTTTGTTGGAGAGAAAATAAAAGACCTTTTTGAGTTGTGTGATACTTGCTATTTAAGCCTAACTTTTAGTTGTACTTTCTTCTGAATGCTTGATTGCTAATGAAATTGCACTCTTTGACACCTAGGCTCATGGTTGTGACTTTGTACATAGCTTATTTTATTTTGTAATTTTTTATGATCATGTCTGTAACACTTCAGTCGTAGAAAGAGCTAAATCTAGAAGGAACTTAATTGGAACGAGCTAAATTGATATTTGTTAAAGTTACTCTTAACTTGTGAGTTTTGGGACAACTTCAAACGACCATAACTTTGCGCACAGGATGATTTCGGTGACCCATGAGATATCAAATTGAAGATTGTTGAGTCCTCTTTCCAACGCCGCCAAGTTTGCTAAATTCCAAGTTCGGATGAGGGAGATATGTCCGTTTGAGTACAACCTATCCAGTGAAGGAAAATTCATCTGTTTTAAGGAGGGGTATTTTGGTCTTTTCATTACCTCACTGGGCCAACACATTTTTTTCACCTTTTAAGGGGTCTAAACTGATTGGAATCAGTTTTAGTCATTCCAAAAGAGCATAGGATTTTTTAGAGAGAAGTTCAAAAGGAGAAAAAGAAGAACTTTCAAGATTCTTGCATGCTGTGAGGAATTTTGCCAAGAACTTCGTTCTTACAAGGTATGTAAGCTTTCATAGTGTTGGGTTTGTTCTCCGTCACGCCAATCATGTAACTTTTACCCTTGAATTCATTCTTGAAGTAGATTATTGTGTTCTTGAGTTTAATTGATAATAGAGGTCCTTGAGTCCTTTAGGTGAGGATTTTTGCGACTGAGTTGAGTCTCTTGATAGAGTTTTGGGTGGGTTTCTTTGAAAATATTTTGGGTTTATTAAATTTAGTGAAATTGGACCATGGAATTGAAGTGGGTATGAGTTGAATCGAGTTTGGGAGAGTAAGAAAAGATCGGACAAAAATAAGTGCCCAGGTTCGCGTCGCGAATACGTTTTGAAATTCCAGCTTCCAGATAGTTACCCCTTCTCCACGACGTGGAGAGGATACAGAGTCCTCTGTCTCAAAAATTATTTCGCGACCAAAAATTTAATTCATCCTCCCCGTCGCGCCAGTGTTCTCCAATTTTTGTCTTCGTTCGTTTCTTATTATCAACTATATAACCCTTCCTAAATCATTGAGAGATCCTAAATTCTAATCATAGCTCTGAAATCTTCATTTCAAATCAAAGTATTGATTAAGAGTAAAGTCCGAGAAAGTCATTTGAGTCATTTTGAGAAGTCTTCTACAATTATTTTTAACTTGTTTTAAGACTTGAGTAAATGAGTATGAGGATGAGGGGAGTTGAGTTCATTTTTCAAAATGAGTATGAGGGGACTAAATATTCCCAAGTATGTAACACTTTTACATTTAAAACAAGAAGAAACCTTGATTTCTAAATGAGCTAATGAGGAGTTTTTTTAGCATTATCTCTTTTAAGAGAACTTTTGAGTAATTATCTCAAATTGAAGAGGAGTTCCGTTTTCTTTAAAACGTATGAGCATGAGTTATATATTATTGGGATTAGTATTGAGCACCAATATGAGAATGAGTTCAGAAAACTCAAAATTCTCATAAACCATGTATGCCAACATGGGTAAAGGATCATACTTTTTAGATGATTCCTTATTTTATTTAAGCATACCTTAGACGATCCACTTAGTTGAGGATTTCCTATACTCCGGCAAGGTATAGGAAAGTTCTGGCAGCGTGGACGAGACGATGTATCATCACATAGCTCATAGTGATGGTTGCCGATTAGAGAATCTCTCAAATAAGAGTAAAGAGTTTATTATTGTATTTTTACATACATTGAGTTATTATCTATGGTTTTAAAAGCTTTCGTTATACTGCATATTATTTTTTTCTTTCATACTGAATTGAGTTGAGTATCCTTGAGTTGAATTGAGTATTCTTGAGTTGAGTTGAGATGAGGTTAGTATGTTCTTCCTTTTTATCAGTTCAAGCTTATGTCTATGCTTTAGAGTTCCCCTTACATGCTCGTACATTTAATGTACTGACTCCATTTGGCATGCATCTTTCATGATGCAGATACAAGTATTTAGGGTCATTAACAGGCACTCCGTGATACCACTTGCAGTTCCAGATTTTCTTTGGTGAGCCTCCTTACTTTCGAATGATTCTCCATTTATCTTTCAGCCTTGTTAAGATGCCGTGGGTCTTGTCCCGAAGTCTATCATATTATTTAGAGGCTTCGTAGATAGTAGTGTTTTGAGGAGTCTTTTCCATTTCCATTGTTAATGTTTAAGACTTGAGTTGCCTTCTTTTGTCTAGTTGAATGTTTCCATACATTTCTGAGTTTAATTATTTTTAAGACAAATGAGTAAGTCTTTACTTTTGAGTTCATATGTTGTCAAGTAAGCCTTCCGCTGAGTATTGAGTCAGGCCAAGGGTTCGTTTGGGGACCAGCAATGGTTCTCGAGTGTCAGTTATGTCCAGGGTGTAGGCTCGGGGAGTGACAATGTATCTCTTAGAAGTGGAATTGATCCATCTTGATTGATATTTATTCCATGGGTGGTGAGAATTGGTTTATTCCATGTTTTGCATCATAATCTAGAACTTGCCCTGCATATTATTGAAGTGAAATAAAAAGTGTTGCTTTATTTAAGAGATGATAATAGATTTTCTTTGATTTGTCTTATAAATTTTAGCCTTTTCAGATATAATATCACTAGTTAGCCCTTTTGAGCCTGTAACCTTTGGTTGGTTGCCACTTTTTTCCCTTAATAATTTTGTTGAATCCCTAGTTCTTGCACCTTGCTTCCTTAAACACTGTAGCATAAACTTATTATAATTGTTAATTCTGAAGTAAAGGGATTGTTGGGTGTAAAAGATAATCAATAATAGCTACAAATTAATAAAAATCCCTCTTTGAAAGAATGTGATTTGAAAAAAAAAAAAAAGAAGAAAAATATAATGAAAAAAAATGGTGCTCTCGTTGAAAATAATAATAATAATAATTTTGGAAAAAAAAATATTGAAGCATGCTTGAGATGATGAGAATTACTTGTGAAATGATTGTTGAAGAGAGGGCTAAATATAAAGAGAGAAAAATAATGGGTGATGAAGTATAAAAGTGCAAAGTGCTTAGAGAAGTGTAAGTCACTATTATATAGTATTCCTACCCATCCCCTAGCCTACATTACAACCCATTAAAGTCATATTTGATTCTATTCGAGCATGCTTAATTAATGGAGATGTACATAATGGAAAAGCATATGGTTCTTTGTGCATACATGTGAATTTTATTTGTGAGTCTGAGAGTTGTTCTTTGATGCTAAGTCCTTAATTTATATTTAATCTTTTGAATTGAGTGTGTGGACTATTTCTTCTTGTGAGGGCACTTGTTTCATGATAGATAGATGATTTTATTAGCTTTCTTTGATGAGAGTAGGTGAGCAAGCTTAAATTTGATGAGTTTGAAGTCCTTCCTTGAGGTTAGGATGTTAGAGGTTTGTTGTTTACTTGAATGTCTTGCATAATGAGCAGGAATTATACTTGATGTTTTGAAATTTCTATATGGCCTAATTGTTTGTATCAACCATAGTAGTGGCATTTTTAGTATGATTTTTTGAGATGAACTTTAATATTTACTCGAGGAGAAACAAAAGTTTAAGTGTGGGGTGTTGATGTGAGGCCAAAAATATATATTTTTAATTTGTCTTACATTTATTATTTGAATTTGTCCTTTTTTAGCATGGATTTTATGAATTGTGCTAAATAGTGTAGTTTATTTACATTTGTAAATTGGTGTAAATATGAAGAAGTTTGGAGCTAAAACGAATTAAAGATGATAGATTATAAAAGGAAATCAAGCACGCAACTTAATGGATTAAATTGAATATGATATTAATAATATATATAACAGAACCCTAGGCCCGGTTATGTGGTGCCACCACAAACTAGGATTCCCTTTTAATTTATTTATTACCAAAACTAGTCTTCCCCTCCTCTTAGAAATCTTCACAACCGTCGCCACCATCATACAAATTAAGCCTAGATGCATAAAATCAGCCATATGCATAAATATAAAAAACTTAAGTTTAATCAACTTGTACCAGAATGAAATATTGGGTCAAACTATGTGAGTTAGCTGGCTCAGATGTATATATAACAGTTAGACCATGAGAATTTTCTTTTTAATTTTGGAATTGTGAAAGCCTCTCCTTTAATCCTATGTATACATGCATTGTTGCATGCATTAGTCTACAGTTTCTCGATAATCTTACTTTACCTTTGGTGATTTGAGTTAAAAAAAAATTTGTCTAGGGATGATACAATATAGATTGAAGGTCAATGTCATTTATTAGAGCCTTGAATTGATATATGAACTACACGTTGTTGGATTTTAAAAGGTGTGAATGAAATATGAAGAGTTGCGACTTTCGTGAAAAGTTATGAATTTTATGAAAAGTTGTGACTTTTATGAAAAACTATGACTTTTATAAAGTTGTGACTTTTATGAAAAGTTATGACTTTTATGCAAAGTTTAAAGTTTTATGAAAAGTTGTGACTTTTATAAAAGGTTGTGACCTTTTCGAAGGGTTTTAACTTTTCCAAAGAGTTGTGACCTTTCTGATAAAGCACAATAAATATTTATTCACACTACCCTTTGTTGTCTATAAATAGAGGAATTTTCTCTCATTTTAAAACAATAAAAATTCTGCACATCTTCTTCTTTTCCTGGACAATTAATTATTCGTGTATTTTACTCCTGTTGAGTGTCTCACTGACACCATTGTTTTTGTATCAATACACTAGTGCATAGAATCATTCTATCATGGAGGATCTATTCCTTTAAACCTCGGGTACTAAAGGGGAATCATTCTATTCTGTTTCATTCTATTGTTACAAATCCTGGTATGTTTTTTACAATCATTAATTTATGCTTATATTATTAATTGTTATTTTTTAGTACATGCTTTAAACTTTGTTGTTTATGTTTAAGTAAAGTTATTGTTATAAGTATTTGTTAGTACAGATTAAATAACACACGTTAATTGAGTATTCACGCAAGTTTTCTCTATTGAAACTGTTGAAGGTACAATAAAAAAAATATCTTATAGATCTCTAATTTTTTCATCAACAACTTCATTCATTCACATATAAGGATGAAATTTTTCATTCTTTAGAAAATCCTCTGAGAGTTACTGACTTTGCATGTCAATATTTTTTGGTTTTCATATTATTTTTATCTATTTTAAGTAAATTTTATCAGTGGATATTATGAGTACTTTAATGATTGAAAGTTGATTTAAGTGTTGGTCAATTTTTTGAGGTATGTTATTTCAAAACATAGGAACTTTTCTAGTAAGAATGATTTGCTATCATCATTGGATATATCATAGTTTACTCCCTTTAATGTATACTTTTTCTCGTTGTTTTGTTGTCTCCTTAAAATTGTATTGATTATTTTTCGTTTGGTATGTATATGATTTCACTTGGACAAATCTTTCGTCCTTTTAATGTTTTTCCTTTTTTCCTTCTAATTTGGCTCTTCTTAATATTTTTGGTGTGAGTTATGACTATTTTCAGCAAGCTTAATTTGAAGAATATGAAACAAAATCTACTCTAAATAAAAGTAATATCTTAAGCTACAAAAGATATGTCTATTAACATAGATTTGTTGTGCTTTATGTCCCAAGTCATGGATGAGCGTTGAGTTATCTCGGTTAGACTCATTTTTATTTTATTTTTGTTTGAGAATATATATTTAACATGAGTCTAGAATCAGACATTTTGATCTTCTTGTACTTTCAAAATGCAACAATTATACATACATATTTCTGAAAAAGTCGTAAAGCTGCATTGATGAAGCATCTGGAAGGACTTTGAGAGCAGTAGTTTAATGAAGAATGAAACTCTAAAAGGGACAACAATATCATTTTGCTGTTGTTTCAAATTTATTTTTCTCCTTCTATAAATTTTGTTAGAGCAACAAAGTATCAATAACGAAAAGTGGGTAACGTTTGACCTCAGACAAGTAGATTGTCTCTAAAAAAAATATTTATGTTGTTGTGGTGTACATTTTTTAATGGACTTAACTTATTCATAACTAATATTTATTATCGAAAACTTTTACATAATTTTCTTTTCACAAGGAGTTATTCTATCCATAAAATTATCAAATTCTATATTTTTGATGTACAAAAAAATAGAAAAAAGTGATGCTTCATCGCTTGATAAAAACATCACTCAATTTTGACAAGACAATTATATCATCAAACATATATTATGATAAATTATGTAAACGATAAAAATCACTAGATATCAAGATATTTTTAATCATTCATTATATATTTACAATTCTTGAGATATGTGATAATGTCAAACCATTTAATATATGTTGAAATGTTCTTAAAATCTACTAAAATTTACTTTCTTCTTTTTTTCTTATAACAGTCAATTATTGAAAAGGTTGTTCAAAAGCATAGAAATATTATTTATGCCCGCGCGCGGGTAAATTACCTAGTTATATATATTCAAAAGGTTGGTAGAAAGAATTCAAATTGGTTACCTTACTGCCACGTCGCACTGGTGAAGACAACAAGAGCATTATATTGTGAGGCGGTTCGGCAGTGCATTCCACGCGGAAATCAATTCCTTTGGTTTTGATTTCCCAATTTGTTTTGGACTTAGTTATTTTATTTAGGGTTTTCAACATCTATAAATAGCCCATGAGAATAATTATTAGGAGATATACTTTGTAAGAAAAATATATTGTGTAGGGCAAAGTCAATACTTTTTAGGGTTCTTTTCTTCTTTTTCTTTTCTTAGACATTAGTAGCTAAAGACCCTTGTTTTGGGCTTCACCTACGGGTAATTATTGAACATCAATTTTTGTGAATTAATGTTGGTTATTTCTTAAGTTACTTTTGTATTCCTGTTTTAGTATTTCATGCTTGATCACCATAGAGATAAATATATATTGTCTATTCTTGGACTCGGGAGACAAAGAGGTTGATAGACGAAAGAATACAAAGAGCTCGATCTCTCTTGAATATCACTTGTTCAGATTCGTGCTCAAGATTGACACTCGAATGAACACCGAGCTTGGTTACTAAATAGGATTAAATATAAATGCTCGTCAATTGAGTCTGTTTATCCCTGCTCAATGATGTTGTTAGACAGTCAATTGGAGTATACGATTCGAGGTCGGGAGATCATGATCATAAAATCAACCCTGTAAATCAGTAATTGGATAATCGTAGTTAATTCATTACATGAGATGTGATACATGAAACCTTAAGCATGCGGGAGCCCTGAAATTTTCTAACCATTGTAAGTAATTTTATTATTTCATTCTTGCATTCTTAGTATTTAAATATAAATCAAATATTTCCTTTGGGTTCCATAATCCAGCTCTTTTAGAGCCCTTATATTACTTGTGCAGCCGCGTACACTTGCGTGTGTAATTGGGAGCAACACTAATCCTCATATCGGTGTTCAATACTACTCCCAATAATATATATACACTCATGCTCAAATGTATTAAACATATTCTTTCTCTGGTTTGAAATAATTGCTCAAACTATCCTCTTAAAAGAGGTAACTGCTCTGAAATATCTCTGAACGCATAAAACTCATTTAGAAATCAAAGTTTATCTTTTCTCAATGTAACAAAATGATACATTTGGGATTACTCAGTTCCCTTAAACTTGAATAAAAAATTCTCTTTAAACTTTACTAAAACTCTACTTTACTTTCTCAGAAAAAATAGTTTAAAACAAATGTTTATTGTGATCTGATCATTGATGACTCGGAAAGTCATACAACATAAACATTGATGGCATATCTAGATGTCATATTGCTCACACATTGATTGCATACTCGACTGTCATACTAATCATGAATCATAGTCCTGTTCTCATTGTAAAAATATTGTTTTTGGAACCATTTGTGTTCCCTTAAACTTTTCTCAAAAGATACTTTAAAATATTCTTTCTCAAATCATGGTTAAAACTCTTTCTCAAAACTCATTTTTGCTTTCTCAGGAAATCTGTTTAAGACAAAAATGTTTGCTTTAAAAGATTCTAAAAAATTATTACTCAAAACAAGATTCATGCTGAAAACTAGACATGAACATCAACTCAAGGATCTCAATGTATAATAATATATATAACAACTGATGATCAATTATCTAGAACTCAGAATCAATAACATAACTCATATCAAGACTTCTCAAAACTAAGGGTATAACCCTAGATTAAACTTTTACTGACTAAATTGAGATGTAGGGCATGAGGACAAACCTATTCCATCACTATGAATAGCCTTACATATCTTAATGACGAATTCTGGAAAAAAAACATTGGAGAATGAACCCTAGCCTTGGTGTTTCTTGAAGTTCTTGAGCATAGATTGTTTTTTTAGAATGAGAGGGTTGAAATAATTAGAACTGATTGACTTTGGCTTTTGAAAAAAAATTAATAGACATGGGTTGGGGTTTTGGGATGAGGAAAAGACACAAACACCCCTCCTAAAGCGTGAAAAGATATGAAAACTAAAAGAATTCTGAAGTAATGTGTGTAGTTACGCAGCAGAAGCTTTGTTCGCGCGGCGGACGTCCACTTCGCGCGCCAGTTCGCGCAAACTATGTAGTGCCCAGAAAAATTGGTATAGCTTTTGACACATAACTTGGATTGACGAACGGTCAAAACCAGTTGAAAGAAGACTTCAAGACCTTTCATATGGTTGGTATTAAGACACAAACTCTTTATATGTTAGGAGGTATGATTGATTGAAGTGTATCCTTGAATGAACTTACATGAAAAACTTAATCATTAGAGAACCTCTCAACTCGACTTTGTGCTAAAGGTTCATTATGACCTTAACTCACATCCAAAGCACTTCTCATACTTAGGAATGGACCTTAAAATATATGAGCAAGTAGTATATCACCTAACCCAAGTTGATACACTTAGGATAACCAATTTGGATTCTATGAATAGAATTTTCGGAGTGTTACAAGTTTCTTCCTTGCTCCTTTGGCTAGAAATTTTATGACCCTGTCTACTTCCTAAAGTTGTGTTGTTTCTAAGGTCCTCTATTGAACCAAAACATATTTCTATTGGTCTTCGGTCCTTCTCTACCACGATTCAAAAAATAAAACTAATTAATAATGCTGATTTGGTATTTGTACTCCGAAAAATACCCTAAAATCCACCTAATCCACCTCTACCTAGGTTACCTAAGATTAATCCATTTGTATTCAACATATAGTCCTCATTTATACCTAGCAACAAACGAAATATTCCAAACACTAAGGGGTCATTTGGTAGAGTGTATAAGAATAATACTAAATAGAGTGTATTAGTAATGCTTGTACTAGCAATGCATGTATTAGTTATTCTTGCATTACTTATACATAGATTATCTTAATGCATTGTTTGGTTTGATGTATTAAAAATAGTATCTATTGCATTAAAAAAAATAATTACCAAGATACCCTCCACTTTTATGGTGGAAAAGATGTAAAAAAAGGTTTTGAGGGACAATTGAGTCTTTTATTATGTTAATGCATGCATTAAAATCATTGCAGTGTTAATACCTAGAAATCCATGGTATTACCAATGCACACCTTAATACAAAATAGTGTGTATAACTAATGCAAGCATTAGTTATACATTGGTTGAAAAAGAGTACCAAATAAAGTACTAGTAATACACAAGGCTAATACATGCATTATTTTTCCTAATACACTCTACCAAACGACCCCTAAGTCTTTGAAAATATGAAATGCGGAAAAGCTAAAATATCAATCCAAGATTTAGTGTGATAAGTACAAGAGCTTCTAAAATATAATGCAAGTTTGAAACTAAATGACATGTCTAGATGTAAGAAATATCTTATCGGAATACTAAAACAACACAATAAATAAAATAAAGGGAGGTGTGGGCTTCGTGTGTATATATATAAAAGTTTAAAATAAGTAACTACAAAAGTGTAAAATTGTTACAAAATTTGCATTGCCTTAAATTAAGTAGACTATTAAAATGACTATAACACAAAAAATTGTCTTCATAGCAAATGATAAATGAAATAGTATTAACTATACAACTATTTCTATATAATCTACATTTTAATTTTTTTGTCAGGAAGTAATGGATTTTTTTAACTTTTACTAATACTGATATAAAATTTTAACAATTCCATCAACATTTAGAAATTACAGTGCATAACAAATTATTAGTATTGCACTAAGAAGGTGTTGTAAAAAGTTATTACAATGTAACAACAAATATCACTTCCTGTTAATAAAAAATAAAATGGGATAAGGCACAAGTATCCCCTAGACTATGACAAAAATTTCAGAGACATCCCTTAACTAAACTAAGGTTCTTTATCCCCTCGAACTAATTTTTTATAATTTTATACACCTTTTGGCTTCGTGGAACACTCTGTGACTCCATGGAGTTAAGGCACATGGGAGATGTTTGGATGCCACGTAGGCCAAAAAAGTGTACAAAATTACAAAAAAAATGGATTGGGGGGGGGGGAGTAATAGGACGTCAGTGTAGTTAAGATGTGACTCTGAAATTCTAGTTATAGTCTAAGGGGGTACTGATGCCTTATCCCAAACAAAAGTTATAAAAGTTATTAAAACTAAATTTGGAGTTGTCCTGCAAATGTTCTTTTCTTGAGTGATGAATGAAGATTTTGTAGTGTTCTGAGATTTTTTTTCATAGCAGAAAATTCTACAATTCGAGGCTCTTTCAGGAAATTCTATAATTCTACAATATATGATCGTATAATTTTATACATAGGAGTAAAAGATTATTCAACATAAACTTGAGAGGACATAAAAAATATGATCGCATAAAATTTACATAGAATGAGTAAAGAGATTCAATGTATACCTTGTGAGTTTTTTTACTATGCAATGTTGAGGATTTGACATATTCTTGATGTCTTTATAAAAGATTGCTTAATGAGCAGAATTTGATATAAATTGATTATCCGATTTAATTGAAAAATGAAGAAAAACAAAGAGTTTGACAACATTTACCAGGCCATAAATTGTTGATAAACGAAGGAAAACAAAGAGGTTGGTAATATTTAATTTGTGACGTTTGTATTCCAAGGATATTAAAATATTAATATATAATATTCAATTAGATATTTGATCATATATGGATTTATTGTTGGAACAAAATTGTAATCTAATTTTGATGGCTAGAGCCTCCTACTTTTACAATGAATATATATATATATATATTATAAGCAATTCTCTGGAAAAAGTCTTTCTATACTTTATCTTTAGTAATTTTTTAATTCTAAAAGTATTTTTTCCAAAATAAAACACCAACTTTTTATTTACTAATTTGTATTGGTCGTTCTTTTTTTTTTGTTTAAAGAATTAATTTAATATATAATTTTTGAAAAATATATAAGGTATTTTAGTCATTTAGCAGTACACCAACTTCTCTATGTTTTTTGTCAAATACATTAACTACTTATTATCAGTTTAATCACATATATCCAAACTTGTAACATTTTATTTATGAAATTAATTTCCACACTTACACTTACATGTTGTAAATTTATAATTGGTCGATTTCAACGAGCTTTTAATATCATTTTAAAGTCGAATGATCTACACTTCTTCCTGCTTGGTTGATCAAAATAAAAAATTCTGATAATAAATTATTTTAACTATAATAAAATAGTGTAGCACTTTAAATGTAATAGGTAAATTGAAAAAACTAATTAGTATCTTGGGTACTAAATAAATTCTTATAGTTTGGCGTTGATGACAAATTTTATGTCTACAAATTTTCTTATAAAAAAGGTTTATTAATAAAGAGAGTTAACATGTAGACTAGATATCTTATTGAATAAATATGATCTAGAACACATTTAAAGATATATATTTACTACTTTACTTTTCTATCTTTAAGGCTAATTAGGAATAACTATTGATTCCACAATATTTTTTTTCATAGAGTTGGACAAGGGGCTTGTTTTTACTAAAAAAACAACACAAAAATATTTTTTCAAGCTCTATCAAGCCCAAAAAGGCAGAAACATAAAGAATGGAAAACACACATAAAAAAGACTAGGATAAAATGGCCCGATCTAAAAAAAAGACTTATTGCTATATGAACTACTATATTACTAGGGTTTCTAATAGAGGGTTCAACATTTCTTTTCTCAACTTCCTCTCTCTACTGAATAAGTCGATGGTGATGAGATTCCACAATATAAGTCTGGTTCATGTTTTTCTTTGGATGATCAACACTCATGTCCCTCTATGGTGTACGTCGTTGTTTCTCAGCTTGTAGAAATAAGATTTGTGTCCTTCTCTTCTTAACTAATTTTTGTATTTGTAACCCTTGATTAAAAGGTGCATATGTTCATTCTTTTTTCCTATCTAGATGTTTAGTTCGCTGGATCAGATTGTTGTGTATCTTTAGGAGTCAGCAGAGGGTTTTCATCTTGGGTGCCTATTGGTTAGCTCTATGTTAATGTTTCTCTTCCTTCTTTGTTTGATATGAGTCTAGTTTCTTTTTAATTGATGAATCTGTGCTTTTTCAACTTGATTCAAGTCTAGTTTCTTTTTAATTGATGGATCCGTATTTTTTCAGCCTATTTTGAGTTTAGTTTCTTTTTTATTGATGTATTTATGTTTTTCAGCTTGCTTTGAGTCTTGTTTCTTTTTAATTTATAGATCTGTGTTTTTTAGTTTGATTTGAGTCTAGTTTCTTTTTAATTGGTGGATCCATATTTTTTCAGCTTGATTTGAGTGTAGTTTCTTTTTAAGTAATGGATCTGTGTTTCTCAGCTTGATTTGAGTATAATTTATTTTTAATCGATGGATCTGTGTTTTTCAGCTTGATTTGAGTCTAGTTTCTTTTTAATTAATGGATCTGTATTTTTTCAGTTTGATTTGAGTCTACATTCTTTTTAATTGATGGATCAGTATTTTTCAGCTTGATTTGAGTCTAGTTTCTTTTTAATTGCTGGATATGTATTTTTCAACTTGATTTGAGTCTAGTTTTTTTTAATGGATGGATCTATGTTTTTTCAGCCTGATTTGAGTCTAGTTTCTTTTTAATTGATGGATCTACATTTTTCAGCTTGATTTGACTGTAGTTTCTTTTTAATTGATGGATCTGTATTTTTTTAACTTGATTTGAGTCTAGTTTCTTTTTAATTATTGAATCTCTGTTTTTCAACTTAATTTGAGTCTAGTTTCTTTTTAATTGATGGATATATATTTTTTCAACTTGATTTGAGTCTAGTTTCTTTTAAATTGATGGATTTGTATTTTTCATCTTGATTTGAGTCTAGTTTCTTTTTAATTGATGGATCTGTGTTTTTCAGCTTGATTTGAGTCTAATTTCTTTTTAATTGAGGATCTGTATTTTTTAGCTGAGGCAGAGGTGGAGTGAAACTAGAAGCTCTCGACCTCCTTCCAATAAGAAATATACTATTTTAATACCTATTAATATTACCAATTTTTTTAAAATTTTATAAATCAAATCTATGTAAATGACATGAATTTAATGACTTGATTTATGTTCAAGGAACTTTCCCTATTATAAATAGAGTTGTATACTTTCTTACACTTTCAAATTACAACCGTAATAAGCTAGAGATTCATTCACTTATTTTTCCTTATATTAACCAAAAACTCTTTCTTTTGATGAGTAATTTTCTCCAATGAATTTCATGGTAAGAGGAAAAAATGAATTGAATTTGCAATCAACAGCATGTCAATCAAATTGTAACGATTTTGAATTTCACTAAAAGTGTAGAATTATTTATAGATTTTAGTATCTATGTTTATATTCATTAGTATCCGGACAATTGCTTCACACGTGTATTCCAAGTTAGTTAGTATAAACTTTTTTGTTGAATATTCAAATATAATAATTTTAAAAAAAATGAAATCCAAAACTTATATGAAATCCAAAGATGTCCCTTTTATGGGGAATGACTGAAAAGGAAAAAGTATCACATAAATTGAGACAGAGGTAAAATCGTACTGGCAACTGTTTTCTATTTCATGTCTACCAATAGTAGAATGGAAAAGTCAGGGATGTTGTTATATCTCTGGTATCCCTTTTGTCTTGCTTTGAGTTCTCACTACCATTTCTTTTTAACTTTTTATCGAGCAACATTATTCCTCTAACCAGATTGATCAAGAGTGTGAGGGAGAGCAAATTGACAGAGATCTACTAAAGAACGTGCTAGATATATTTGTTGAAATTGGAATGGGGTCAATGGATTATTATGAGAACGATTTTGAAGCTGCATTCCAATTTCAAAATCGTTCACATAATAATCCATTGCCCCCATTCCAATTTCAACAAATATATCTAGCACATTCTTTAGTAGAGCTTTGTCAGTTTTCTCTCCCTCACGCTCTTGATCAATCTGGTTAGAGGAATACTGTTGCTCGATAAAAAATTAAAAAGAAATGGTAGTGAGAACTCAAGGCAAGACAAAAGGGATACCAGAGATATAACAGCATCCCTGAGTTTTCCATTCTACTATTGGTAGACCTGAAATAGAAAACATTTGCCACTAAGATTTTACCTATGTCCCAATTTATGTGATACTCTTTCCTTTTTAGTCATTCCCCAAAAAAGGGACATCTTTCCATATATAGTAACAATTTAACTTCAAATTTTTTATTTTACTTGATAGCCACAAAGTTTCTATAGCTTACTTTATACCACAAGTTTCAAAATTCTTTCTTTTTATAACACCCCGTATCCTAGACAGACTAGATTGCAGATTTGAGAAGCTACAGGTGCCACCTACGGGCACCACCTACGGACCGTAGGGTGACCCACGGTCCGTCCTGGTGGTCCGTGGTTCACCACCTGGAGACCCTCCCAGAAAAGCCCAGAAAAATTATTCTAAGTCCAGACCTACGCCAGGACCTACGAACCGTAGGTCAGACCACGGTCCGTGGTCAAGGGCGGTAGGTCAGACCCCAGATTTCTAGTCCTAGAACTCCAGAAAATTCAGCTAAGGCATGACCCACGGCCAGGACCTATGGACCGTAGGTCAGACCACAGGCCGTGGTCCAGGTCCGTAGATCGTGGCCTTCAGGTCCGAGCCCCAAACGCCATTCCACGAACGACCAGCACAGACCGTCGGTAGGTCTCGACAGAAGTTAAGTCAGGGGTCGTTTGGTCTTTTTCCTATATGCGTTGGACCACTAAACTACGTTGTTTAACCCCTAAACTACGTAGTTTTGGTGAGTTTAAGCCTTGTAACTTAATTAGAACTTACCCTAGTCAATTCATTATCCAAAATTTAGCGAACTCAGAGAAAAAGAGGAGAAAGAGTTGACCAGCCCTTGTTCAAGAACGCAACTAGTTTTCTTCAGTTCCAGCCCCGAAATCAAAAAAATTCTCCGTGGAATTCATCACTAGGTATGTGGGATTTCACTAGTGGGTTTCTTTCGCCCTTTAGGTCCCTAGACTTCAGTCAGAATCTTGATTCCCTTGATATTATCTAGACCTAGGGTTTCTTGAATGTTCGAAATTGTTGGGTTTTAGCTATTAGATTGATCCAAATCAGATTATCATGTTGTTGCTCAGTTTCTTGCATGAAATTCAGAACCCTAGCTATGTAGTTCCTTTAGTTCATGAATTACACATGCTAGGCCAGCTATTTCAGTTATATACATGCTTCAGTTTACGAATGTCATATTATCAGATATAATTGTTGCATTCTCAGAGTTTTCATGTCAGAACATCGAGCAATCCATGTCTTACAGATTTCAGTCATAATGTGTTAACTTCATAATCAATTGGGAGTAGCATAATACCGAGTGGACTAGGGTTCCAGCGTACCCTCATAGTCCCAGAACTACGTGCCCCGTAGGTTGTAAGTCCCCTCTGTGGGCATCATTTTAGTGATCACGCCAGTCATGCCTCTATACCTCTGGCAGGGTA
>JAJONR010008364.1:0-18470 GCA_029582245.1 Solanum etuberosum | reverse complement strand
GAGAGTTTGAAAGAAACCAATCGATTCTAGATGAGTTAGGACCCGAAATTAAACAAGAAAATTTATCGAGTTTCTGGGTACGGGGTGGGGCAATGCACCCTTAAAGTGCCAGGAGGGCTGGTGCCCTGCGCCAGCAGTGCGCCCCAAAGTACTCTCAGTACTCTTGGGGCTGGCGCGGTGCGCCATTGATGCGCCAGGGTTGCCTGCCCTTTTTCTTCTCTGTTCTTCGTTCTGTATGTGTCCTTCGAATCGTGTCTTCGTTCTAGAACATATTAACTCTTAAAGTCATCATTAATCCTTGAGATATCCTACACATTCTAATCACATCTCTTAATTTACACTTCGAAATAAAGTAAAGTTAAGAGGAAATTTCAAGAGGTCCTTTTAAAGTCATTTGAGAAGTCTTTTGCAATTAACTATAGACTTGAACGAAGTCTTGAGTAAATGAGTATGAGAATGAGAAGAGTTGTATTCATGAGTCTATATTGTTATTGAGATACTTGAGTGAATCGTTTATGTCCATAATTCCGCATGAACCCTATGAATTGAGTATTTTTGAGATGAGAAGTATCGTTGAGTTTTGAGTTCTTGAGTTCTTGTATTCTGAGTATTGAGTTTCTATATTGTTATTGATATCCTTGAGTTGATTCGTTCATGTCAATATTTTCAGCATGAACCCTATTTTGAGTTATAAGTCTTGAGAGTGTTTGAAAGCCAATCATTGTGTTTTTAAACTGAGTTTTGAGGACAAGTTTAAAGAGACAGTTTTGAGTAAAGTTTAAAGGAACTAAGTATTCCCAAATGTATCATATTTACATTGAGAAAAGAGAAACTTTGATTTTTAAAAAGAGTTTATGAGTTTAAAGATATTTCAGAGAAGTTACCTCTTTTAAGACGATAGTTTGAACAATTATCTCAAACCAGAGAAAGAGTATGTCTTATACATTTGAGCATGAGTATATATTATTGGGAGTAGTATTGAGCACTGATATGGGGATAAGTTCAGACAACTCACATTCCTCATAAACCATATATGCCAACATGGGTACAGGATCGTACTTTTTAGATGAATCCTAAGTGCCTTCGGACAGAGCTTAGTGAATCCACTTAGTTGAGGTGTTCTATACCCCGGCAAGGTATATGACAGTTTTGACAGCGTGAGCGAGACGCTGTATAATCACGTAGTTCATAGTGATGGTTGTCGATTAGAGAATCTCCCAAATAAGAGTAAAGAGTAATTTATTATATTTTTATATACATTCTTGAGTTAATATCTTCTATTTATGAAGCTTTAAACATTGCATTTCTTATTAATGCTTTTGTATTGATTTGAGTTGAGGTGAGGTGAGTACTCTTCCATTCTTGCCAGTTCAGTTATCTATGTTTTCAGTTCTCCTTGCATACTCGTACATTCAATGTATTGGTGTCATTTGACCTGCATCCTTTTATGATGCAGACACAGGTGTTCAGGATTATCAACAGGCACTTCGTTGAGATCACTCTACACTCCAGTTAGCTTTTGGTGAGCCTCTTGTATTTTGGAGGACTTCACAGTTATTTTCAGTTTAGTATTTTTGAGATTTCGTGGGTCTTGTACCGATATCTCTCTTTAATAGTAGAGGCTACATAGATAGTTATAGTTGAGGAGTCTTTCAGTATTACCTTTCTTTCGAGTTATTTTACCAACTATAAGTATTTCTATTGAGTGTTTAGTGCACCTACACGCCTTCATCGACGTTGTTTTTTGACCGGAAGGCCGAGAGCTAACTATCGAGACTTTGGCCTATCCGGACACATACTTCGTGAAATGTTTTCCAGACCTTATGAGTTGAGTAATTGAGTTTAACGAATTTAATTCAGTTTTAAGCTTATGTATGCTTGAGTTAGTCTTCCGCTTGTAGTCAGCCAGGATGAGGGTTCGCTTGGGGACCAACAATGGTCTCGAGTGCCGGCCACGTCCAGGGTGTATGCTCGGGTCATGACAGGTTCTTCTCCTTCGCTGGATTTTGTTTTTTCTTCGAATGGGTAACACTCTTCTTCGCCGGAGTTGCATTCATCTTGGGCGACGGAGTTTGATTTAAAATATTAAAACTTGGAGGTTCTATTTCAAGATTAGATAAATCCTCTACAAATCTCGGACTCTTTCTAGGTGTATGATGAATTTTTTATTCTTCGGCATGTTTGTTTGAGAACCAAAAATTTTGATTCTTATTTGCGGAAGTTTCTGTTTGAATGGAGAAGAAGAACAATGGAGAAGTTGGAAGAGAAAGAGTAATCATGGTGGAAAGAGAAACGTGGGTATGTGAGACACTTTCTTAAACGATGTAATTGATAATTATCAACTTATTTTTTCTCATAATTTTCTCTTTCTCTCACCTATTAACATTATATAAATTAATTAATAAAATATAATTAGTTAATTTATAAATTATACTTGTAATTAAAACTTTATAAGTAGTAATAAAAAAATAAGTAGATATAAAGACGGTAATATAAACCCTTAAATAGATGTATGGAGTGATTTTTCCTTGTTTATATGACCGGTGACACATTGAAATACCTGACACGGAAGATAGGTATTTATTTTAAAATAATTAATTAAATCGCAACAAAAAAATGAAATTTGAACTAATAGGTTTGTTATAAAAATATAAAGAGTGAACTCGTCAAATACAAATTTTTATTCAAATTCTACATAATAGAGCACCCATTTTAAAAAAATAAATAAATCTACTCTTGATTCCGTCAAATAATTTTTATTTAAAAAAACTTAACATTTTGTGGGGCATTATATTGAGTTAGAAGCTTAGATAATCACTAAACTTTGGCTAATTGATCATCAAAATCATTCAACTTTTGACAATTGACCATCATAGTCATTAAACTTTGTTTTTTTTTTTTAAAGTCACTCAATTTTATCAAATTAGTTTCCCTGGTCATTATTTCAAGAAATATAATTTTTGATGCATATTTAATGACGTGACAATAATAAATTTCCATGAAATTATGTTTTTAAAAATTAAATCAATATTTAATTTTATTTAGGAATTATTTCATTAAAAATCAAATTCATTTTTTAACCTGACTCATTTAATAAGTTGAGTATATGAGAGATCCCTTTAAACTTTAAAACCATTTTACTAAAAGGACACATTTGTTTGTTTCAAATTTTTAATGTTATTAATGAAGAATAATTAGTATTTTTAAAGAAAATCATGAGATTTCCTTTTTATTTTTATTTTCTTAAAAAAACTATTTCAAAATTTTGCAGAATCAATTTTTAAAATCTTTCAAAAATTATGAAACCAAGTATAAGAAAATTGCTAGTATAAGTTAAAGATGCTATCGATCATTTATATAAAATAGGAATTTGACTATTTGATTATATCCCTATAACATATCTAAAATAATCATATTCTAACATCATCTTATTATTTCAATTAATGAAAGAATAATGAGAGAGATAAAATAAAAATGGAACTATTGAAATAAGATGATATAATCAGTTATATAAAACACAAATTTGACTGTTAGAATATATCCTATGAGCTATGACATGTCTAAAATATTCATATTTAAGACGATACCTTATTAAATTCAATTAATAAAGAATAACAAGAAAAAACAAAATCAAATAAAAGAACAAGAAAATAATAGAGCATATCTGATTGAGAACCTAATAATCAAATATTAATTTAAAACTTTTAAAATAAGTTTTTCTAAAAATTATAGTTGTCATGTTAATAAATAGGTACATGAAATTATATTTCTGAAAATAATGAACATGAAGGATAATTTAATAAAATTGAGTGAGTTTTGAAAAATAAAATAAAGTTGAGTTAACTATGATGATAAATTGTTTATTGAGTGAGTTTTGAAAAATAAAATAAAGTTGAGTAACTATGATGATAAATTGCTTGAAATTGAGTGATAATTCAAGCTTCTAACTTGCATTAAATTTTAAAATTTGAAGAACATAAGCCTTTTAAGTTCTCCCTTTTGTCCCTAATTATTTGTCCAATTTTTTCTTTTTACTTGTTCGTTTTGACAAATCATGATTTTTACCTATTATATTCTCAATTAATTAATTTTGAAAAATGTAGAACTTTTTGAAAATCTAAATTTTTAATTCATCCATTGCATAACTAATAGGGGTAAAATGGTAAACTCATTATGTCAATCATTATTTTCTTAATAGGTGTGTCGATACAAAAATGGGCAAGTAATTAGGGACAAAGGGAGTATCAATGATTGCAATTTGCATCTTCAGATCCATTTGCACTTACTCTCTCTGTCCCTAATCACTTGTTCAATTTTTCTTTTTTACTTGTCCATTTTGACAAATCAATAAAGGACAAAAATAATTTACATATTATACCCTCAATTAATTAATTTTGAAAAAGATAGAATTTCTTGAAAATCTTAAATTTTTAATTCATCTATTTCATAATTAATAGGGATAAAATAATAAACTCTTTCTTAATAGATATATCAATTGAAAAGTAAACAAGTAATTAGGACCAAAAAATATTCATCAACGTATAAAAAGAAAAGACAGAACAAAAATAATTAAGTTAATTATAGCAGGTGCACGAGCACATATATAGTTAAAGAAAAGAAACACAGCTTTCACTATATGCATCAATTATACTTCTCTTTTGTCTTTCTTGTATTAACTAATTTGGCTTAGACCATCTTCGACTTCATTCTATTTTACTCAGAGTAAAATAAAAAATTGAGGTTTTAACCATATTCTAAAAAGCTTTCTATTCTCTATTTACAGAGGGTGAATGCTAGTTCTTTAAATTTGAATAACTACTATTCATCCTCTCTATTTCACATTTTCATTATTTTAATATTATATTTATTATTTTGAAATAAATATATTATTTTTTATATAAGATTATTAATTAAATTTCTAATATTCGTAATTTCTTTTAAATATAATATAATATTTTTTAAAATATATTATTTAATATATACTAATTTCATCCCAATTAACAATATCTCAAATATTTTTTCAATTTTCGTCATTTTCAGTGATAATTTGATATTATTAGTTTTCGCTATGAAGAATGCACAAAATTTAAATGATAAGATGAAAATTTTAATTTAAAAATAATATGCATAACATAAAATTTTCAAAAATCACAACAATAATTTAATAATTTGGTAGGTTGTTTTCAGATTAAACAATATAAAAAAAAAATAGTGTATGATTCAGAGAATTGTTGTGCTGGTGGTTGCGGTTGTGCTTCTGGATACCTTTTTTCAATTATTTGCAATTGTTCTTTAAAGTTTTAGAATAAGATATAATTTTATATTAAATAAAGAATTTGATTTTTTTTTTTATCTTGAATGAAAATTATATAGGTTGATTATTTTGAAAAAAGAAAGAATAGATTTATATTAGAAAATAAGGAAATGAAATAGAAATAAAAATAATAATATAATATTGAGCAACGAGAAAAAAAATTCTTTTTAGAGAGTAAAATAGAGAATTGAGTTGAAGTTGGTGGTCTGAAAAAAATAGAGAACTATATATTTGAAGAGTAAAATAGAGTGTATGGTTGGAGATGCCCTTATGGGTACAAATAAGTACAATTTGTTTTTTAGAAATATTACATAAATACATAATTTATGAAATCATAAATTTTAATATTTCCTATTATTTTAAAAAAATTACAAAAATTTCTTTTTTTCTTTTTTCTCTCCTAATCTCAGATACATCCTCCCATTATGAATTATGCTCATAATTATGTATCTGATACATAACTTTGACAAATTTCATTATACTTTAGTACCTGATATACACACCCATTGTTATTTATCTAAAAGGTTATGTATCTGGAGACCAATGTATCCGACAACAGAGTAGAAACCAATGTTTTCCATAATAGAGAAATGTATTTGACGCAATAAAATCTTAATTAATGTATCATTTGCAATGTATCCGACAACAAAGGAATGTATCCGCGAGCGAGACCAATGTATCCGACAATAGAGTAGAGATCAATGCATCCAACAATAGAGGAATGTATCTGACGCAACATAATTTTAAGTAATGTATTGTTTGCAATATATCCGACAATAAAAGAATGTATTCGTGAGCGATGAAAAATAAGAATATTTATAATTAGAATTTTTTTCTGAATATGATATAATTATCCCCTGAATATATGAGATTTATGTACTTTGCCATCTTTATATTCCTAAGTAAGAAGCTCTACTCTGCAGTGTGTATGATTGTGAATTTGTGATGTGTTACTTCTATGAAAACAATAAATTGTGTGTTAATTACGTGACCATTTTGTAAGTGTACTATGCATTTGATATGACTCGAATTTTTTTTTGTGGAAATATTTTATTAAAAAATGCTTCCTCTATTTCATATTAGGTGAATTTGTGACGCAACGTACACTCATTAAGAAAAATATTTAACGACATAGTTTAAATCATATTTTGCACTATTATTTTTTTTTGTAAAATCATAAATATAACTTAATAAGTAGTGTCATTTATCTCCTATAAAAAAATATAAAACATCATTAAAGGAAAGTGTAAATATGAAAAGAATTTCAAACATTTATTTTAAACTTTGAACAATTCAATTATTTTGAACTATGAAAAAAGCCTCAAAAATTTACTTGATATGAAATAGAGGGAGTTTATGTATTAAAAATTAATAATAATATTAAAAAAAAGGGAATGTTTTGATGAAATTTTTAAGTCCTAATAAAGATTAATACAAATGTCTAAATATAAGATGAAGCGAGTAAGATGAAATTAAAAGTTAAGATGTAAGGAAAATGACTTCGGCCTATAAGTGAGGGACTCAATCCTCCAGGTCATAATTACATCAACCAAAAATATTAATGAGAAGGAAGTTTATTTTTGTCATATTACTAAACATTTGCTCTATTTTCAAAATGTCAACTTTTAAAAAAAAGTTTAGATCTCAATCATCTAAGAAAAATAATATGATTGATCGGCCTTAACCCTATTTTCTTTTATTGTTATGACTATTCTGATGATGCTAACTTATCCCTTTTAAACTGAAGGATAAAACTCCTTCAACACGCTCTACTTCTTTAGGGAATGAGAAGAATAATCAGTTTTATCTTCTTCGGACCCTTTTTTTTTCAATAAGAATAAGACTATTCTTGAAAATAATAGATGTTCAACTAATTAGTTGAACTATTTTAATAGAATAAGTTTTCTTTTACACAATATAATATAACCAAACAAACCAACATAAGTTGTGGTGCACTGGTGGGAGTGCTTCACCCTTAACCAGAGGTCTCGGGTTCGAGCCCTGGATATGTTGGGAGCGTCATCCCCGAATGGACCCTGCAGAGCGCGATCCAAATTTAGTCGGAACTCCAATGCGGGCTCCGAACACCGGATGAGAAACCAAAAAAAATATAACCAAACAAGAAAATGATTTTCATGCATAGAAAATATTTTAAAGGAAAATAGACTTCCGTCATAACCAAAGAGATGCAACTAATTGGGGTGGAGAGCTACAAAAAGGGAAAACATTATATTATTGTTGAATAATATGACAAAATAATGTTGCGTGAAGAAGAAATATATATAAATACCCAACTACGCAAAACTAATATTATACTATTTTAGCCACTCAATCTCAATCAACGTTAATTCGCCTCGGAATATTTTTCAACATACCAATTATTATTGGTCAGTGAAAATGTAATCGATCAAAATATATAAAATCAGATTTAAAATTTTCAGTAAGAAGATTCAACTTTCTAAAAAGGTAAACATGCCAAGAAGTTAAAGAGATTCAATATCCTATCATATATATTTAAATAATTGTAACTTTATATTTACACACCGTAATATTTTGACGAAAGAAATTCAAATGAACTCCTCCCAATCTAAAGACGGCCGGCAAATGGTTCCTCGTATGAAAAGTAAGTAATATTAGTCAAATCAAGATGTGTGTTTGTGTTTTGTTTGTCGTAAGGTTTTATTAGTTGGACGATAAGCACAAAATTAAAGGTACTTTGGATATATCATATTTTTTTAACTTTAGGGAAGTTAATAGACAAGTATTCTGATCTCACCAAGAAAGTTGTTCCTTAATTTAAAGAATTTATTTAATATATATAAACACATAAGCGTCAATTTAGGCGTGGAATCAAAGAAATATTGGGCCCATGACAGGTAATAAAATGAATATGAACAAAAGAAATTAAGTATTACTATATGAAGATAGCTAGACATACAAGTACCACTTGTTTTTAAAGAAAGTATAATAAGTATAGACAACACCTAAAGTGGATAATGATGGAACAAGAAATAACATACATAGTTTTTTATATATATATATAAAATAAGAAGCAGAAGGTGCAACAAATATTGAATGCATAAAGCCAATAGGCAAAAGCATGTGAAGCAGTAGGGAACAATACCTGACTTAAGTTGCATGTGCTGCTTGACATGTCCCTTGATTACCTCTACCAATTTTTGTCAATACATATAGGGAAAAATTAATACATTGTGGAGCCACCACCAACCCTAGCTAGGCCTAATTTGCTTATGAGCCAACCTTATTGACTATTTGGACATGGGGATCCTATGAAATTTTAGCTCTTTTTTGTTTCCTTTAAATGATACTTCCTCTCTTGGCACAATTTGGATTTCGAGAGATAAACTAATTCTGATACAATTTAGATTTCGAAAGTTAAATAGTTTTAGTTTAACTGTGAATTTAGACACGAAGTCTTCGAGTTTTTATGAAATACAATTTATAAATTTGAAAACTATGTAAAAAGTAATATAAGTCACAACAATTGATAATTGAAAATATTTAAAAAATATATGAAAAAACTACGGTCAAAGATAAACTTGTTTGAATCTCGAAAGTCGATAAATGTAACATAAATTGAAATGGAGGGAATATCTTGTTTTATCATGCAATTCTATGTTCAGAGTAAAATACTTTCCTAGCTAGCTCCAACCCCAACTATAGGGTATCATATTATTAGTGATTTTCTACTTATCTAATTAATTGCGACTTAAATTTTTATTAAACTGAAATTGCTTTTCTCCTACTCAATGTGATGAGTAATTTCCCTAGATAGTCACCCATGTTTGAGAAATTACCTAGTAATATCACTTATGTTTGTTTTAGGACTACAATATCACCTAACTTTACATATTTTCCTCAAAATATACTTGACACAAAAAAAACATCATCTCTCTCCTAATGGGATGTCATGTCACATTATTCCTTTTTTATTATTAATAATTTTTTAATTTTTTTTTAAACAACCCATATATTATACTCAGTAAAAAAAAATATTACATAACGCCAAAATTTTCTACCCTAGTTCTGGAGGATTCAGAGGCAAATCCA
Organism: Solanum etuberosum; assembly: GCA_029582245.1. Taxonomy (NCBI): domain Eukaryota; kingdom Viridiplantae; phylum Streptophyta; class Magnoliopsida; order Solanales; family Solanaceae; genus Solanum; species Solanum etuberosum. Next base: position 9,085 of record JAJONR010008364.1, on the reverse strand, counting down.
ATTTTTTTAAATTTTTTTTTTTTGTCTTCATCTTTATGACACAAAAACATAAAACACACATAGACATACTTTATTCTCAATCACATATCCGAATCATAATCTAATTTTTTTTAAAAAAATATTAAACTTAAAAATTTAATAATTTATTTATTTAATGAATTTTTATTAAAAAATTAAAATTTGAATCAATATTATTAAGTTTGTTCAAATTCGTAATCGAAGTATCTGTCCATGCTCACACATAGAGAGCTACAATGATCTTTCTCCTCGCCTCTATAAAACTTTTCCTTTTAATTTTCAATGACATATATAACTTTTTCTCTTTAATTTCGGTAAAGAAATTTAAATCCCGAAAGTTAGATGAATTATTTTTTAACTGTAGTTTTTATATATGTCTACTGAATATATATATATATATTAATAGACAATTATTCATATTTGGATTTGCCTCCGAATCCCCCAGAACTAGGGTAAAAAATTTTGGCGCTATGTATTTTTTTTTACTGGGTATAATATATGGGTTGTCTAAAAAAAAATTAAAAAATTATTAATAATAAAATATGAATAATGTGACATGGCATCCCATTAGGAGAGAGATGATACTTTTTTTGTGTCAAGTATATTTTGAAGAAAATATGTAAAGTTGGGTGATATTGTAGTTCTAAAACAAACATAAATGTTATTACTAGGTAATTTCCCAAACATGGGTGACTATATAGGGAAATTACTCCAATATGATCTCTATGATAAATCAAATTAGATTTTGAACTACATAGATTGTAACCTAATTATATCATATGTATTTTTTCCAAGTTTAAGGTCGAGAATTGTAACGACCGGTTCCCGTCGTTATAGAAAAGTCAATGGGGAAATAATTCGGGCCAGAAAACTTTTGAGTAGTGACTTGAAAAATTGTAGCCTAGTCCAGATTTGGACGAAATCTGAGTCAACTGAGGCCCAGGGAAATCTGATAATGGATGGGGGATCTAATTATGCATTTGATCATATGAGTAGATAGCTAAGATGTTAAGGAACCCGTACGACTTTACGGAATCGAATTCGGGCGAGTAGAACTCCCGAAACTGATCTTGGCGTGAAAGGGTAGTTTTTGAACATTAAGGGTTGAAGGTGTGTTGTGAAATGGGGACTTGGAACTCAAATTCTGATGTTCTGTCTCCGTGTAAGCCACCAGGGCGGGGCCGCTGTGGCGGGATGGAGTCCGCTGTAGCGGGCCAGTCGCGACTTAAGTTGGGAAAAAATCCAAATTTCGTTATTTTTCTGCAAACTTCGTTCTTAAGAGTTAGGAGACGACCCAGGACGATTTCTTGACATCTTTCCACGACTTTTGGTGCTAAAGGTAAGAATTTTACTCCCCTAATCCGTCTTTCGATCCGTAGAACTTAGATTCATGGGTAATTATCATTGGGGGAGGGAAGTTGATGGTGGGAAAAATCCCTAGTTGCACCTTAGAATCATGAGTTTGGTCTTGGGTTATTGGGTTTGTTGTAATCTGGGTAAATTAGACCTTAATTATTGATCTTACGTTAAATTATTCATTTGTAGACCAAGAACAAGCGAAAAGAATCCGGAAAGGGAAGGCTCAAGTGTCTTAGGAGGATTCAAGCTTGGTTTCGAGGTAGGTGATAGTTTGATTTCCTGTTTATGTGATATATGCATGTTGATTGCTACATTGTATGCATGCGTGTTATTGAATAGGGAAATGCGAATCAAACCTAATGAAATGATTATGTGTGAACAATACATGTCATGAACCTATTACTTGATTGTATGATTTGAGTATTATTCACTATGGGTGTGATTATGATTGTGGTTGTGCTGATTGGATCGGGTGTCACATTCCGACACATACATTAGATCGGGTGTCACGTTCCAACACATACATTGGATTGGGTGTCACATTCCGACACATGCATGGGATCGAGTGTCACATTCCGACACACTAACAGTTTGGGCGTGGGTTCCATGAGAGGACCATTGTGATTGTTATGTTATGTCTACTTGGCATTGACAATGAAAGACGGTATGTTGCTCTAAATTGATGACTGAACTGTATTCTGTATATGTATGCTCATTATGTTGTAATTGCTTGTGTGTATTGTGCTTATGGGAGTGGCCGCGTGATCCTACCAGTACACTGTGGTTGTGTACTGATACTAAACTTGCTCTTTCTTTTTTGAGTACAGGGCATCTTCAGGCGGCTACTGACAGACCTCAGCTAGGTGACTATTGAGCGTGACCGGATTCAAGGGTGAGTCAGTTCTTTCAGGCTGCCATGGATCTCTCTTGTTTAAGTCCACTCTTTTCGGACTCATACTATTTATTTAGGGTGTCTTGTTTAATTTTCGGGGTTGCGCCCTCTTTTCTTAGATTTTTTAGTTAATCAGAGTTTTGGTGCAATGACTTTCAGTTTCTAGTGGTGTTTTAGCGCAAACGTTTTAGTAGTTGTTTTGTTAGACTTTCAGAGTTTATGGGAACTCCATATTTCCTTAGACATTTAAAAATGCTTCTGTATCTTTAAATGCCTAGTTTTTTGTTAAGTTATTTAGTCGGGTTGTAGTAATGGTTCTCCCACTGGAGGGTTAGTGTGGGTGCCAATCCCGACGGTCTGGATCGTGACAAAGTTGGTATCACAGCCCTAGGTTCATTGATCTCATTGTACCAAAACGAGTCTAGTAGAGTCTTGCGGAACAGTACGGAGACGTCTGTACTTTTCTTCGAGAGGCTATAAGACTTTAGGAAAACTTAATTCTTTCCTTCTTTCGTGTTATTACTTGAATCCAATTGGTATCTGGGTGATACTAATTGATATCTTTCCTCCTTCATTCTTCATGGGTACTGAATCTGAAGATTCTTATGATTTTCTTGTTGATTGTCATGAGCTGCTTCATAAGATGGATAAGGTAGACTGATTTGGTGTTGAGTTTGTGTTATACCAGTTCAAGGGAGACGCCAAAATGTAGTGGTGGTCACATGTTGAGTGTCGACTAGTAAATGTACTACTCATGACTTGGGAAATATTTTATAGCTTTCTTTATGGAAAAGTATATACCCTGAACTTTGAGGGATAGGAGGAGATATGAGTTCCTGAAAAAGACAGCAACATAATATAATTGTTGCAGCCTATAAGGGATTAAGGTCAGATTTACAGATTCAAGCTTATAGGTGGCTGCTTCAGCAAAGTCTTCTCAGGAAGTGGTTGATTTTGTGACGGAGGTAGAAGTCGGAGATGTCAGAAGACTTTGTCAAGGTGACAACATTTAAGAAGTTTTGTAAGGGATGACTAGATAATGAACACCATTACTTTGGAAAATGCAATTAGTATTGTTGTCATAACATGTATGGGTTGCTTAGTAAATGATGAAATTATGTGCGACAATTGAGGTTGGAATCTCCACTGCGATTTCCTAGATTAAGTGTATATCAAAAGGGTCATGAAACGACTACTCCAATAGCATCGATGCTTACTTGGTTAAGTTATTAAGTGTGTTACAATTGTGGAGAACCTGGGCATATAAGGAGAGATTATCCCCACCCGCGCATGTTTAACCCCACGCAGAAGTAGACTAGAGCAGTGGTACCCGCGGGCAACGGTAATAATGGTAGAGGGCATCCATAAAGTGGGTGAGGAGGAAATCAGCGAGCCCGTGGAGGCCGGAGAAATGGTAATGCAGGTAGAGGAGCAGTGTAGCCAGGCAAGGAGGTCGCCCGTCAAGATGACAGGGGTCAGTGTTATGCCTTTCCTGGCAAGAGCGAGGCAGAATCTTCTGACGCAGTGATTACAGGTACCATTCTTGTCTGTGAACGGATGACTACTGTTTTGTTTGATCCGGGTTCTACTTATTCATATGTGTCAGATCAATTTGCCTTGGGATTTGATATGGTTTGTGATGTACTTGATGCCCCCATCCATGTTTCTACCCCAGTTGGAGAGTTTGTCATAGTCACCCATGTCTATCGTGCTTGTCCTATGTTGTTTATGGATTTTCAGACTTGGGCTGATTTGGTTATTTTGGATATGACTGACTTCGATATAATCTTAGGCATGACTTAGTTGTCCCCCTATTATGATGTGCATAATTGTAATACTAAGTCTGTGACTCTAGAGATCCCGGGTAGGGAAAAGTTAGAGTGGGAAGGGTGTACAGGCCTAAGCCAGCTAAGGTCATATCCTCTATTCGGGCTAGGAAACTGGTGGGGCAGGGGTGTTTGGCGTATTTGGCTCATATTCGGGATGTGGAGGTTGAGTCTCCCTCTATTGAATCTATTCCTGTAGTGTCTGAATTTAGAGAAGTGTTCCCTACCGATTTGCCTGGTATGCCTCCGGATAGAGATATAGATTTTTGCATTGACTTGGAACCTGGTACTCGCCCCATTTTCATCCCTCCGTATCGCATGGCTCCGGTAGAATTGAGAGAGCTTAAGGCTCAAATCCAGGAGCTTCTTGATAAAGGGTTCATTCGTCCTAGTGCTTCCCCGTGGGGTGCTCCTGTCTTGTTTGTTAAGAAAAAAGATGGTAGTATGAGGATGTGCATAGACTACCGACAGTTGAATAGGGTCACCATTCGAAATAAGTATTTGTTGCCTCGGATAGATGATCTTTTTGACCAGTTGCAGGGTGCGTCAGTTTTCTATAATATTGATCTAAGGTCTGGTTACCATCAGTTAAAGATTAGGCCTGAGGATGTACCCAAAACGGCATTCAGAACCCGCTATGGGCACTATGAGTTTCTAGTGATGTCGTTTGGTTTGACAAATGCGCCTGCAACTTTCATGAGTTTGATGAACGGAGTGTTCAAACCATTTCTGGATTCGTTTGTGATTGTCTTCATTGATGACATTCTAGTGTATTCAAAGAGTAAGGAAGAGCATGTCGACCATCTTCGCATTGTTTTGGGTGTCCTTGGGAAACAAAAGTTGTATGCCAAATTTTTCAAGTGTGAGTTCTTGTTGGATTCAGTTGCCTTATGGAGGCATGTACTTTCAAGGGAAGGGGTAATGGTAGATCCCCAAAAGATTGAAGCAGTCAGGAATTGGGTCCGACCTAGTTCTGTGACTGAAATTAGGAGTTTTGTGGGGCTCGCTAGCTACTATCATCGATTTGTGAAGAACTGTGCTTCCATTGCCAAGCATTTGACAAGACTGACTAAAAAGGAGGGGCCTTTCGAATGGATTGAAAAATGTGAAGAGAGCTTTCAAAGGCTCAAGACTCTCTTGACCACATCACATATTCTTGCACTACCAGTGGAAGGTAAAGCTTTCATTATTTATTGTGATGCTTCACATTTGAGTTTGGGTGCTGTGTTGATGCAGGATAAGAATGGCATAGCTTATGCATCACGGCAGTTGAAGGTACATGAGAGGAAATACCCGACGCATGATTTGGAGTTGGCAGCAGTAGTATTTGCCCTTAAGATCTGGTGGCATTACCTTTATGGTGTCAAGTGTGAGGTGTTTACTGACCACCGTAGCCTACAACATGTATTCACTCAAAAGGACCTAAATCTGAGACATCGAAGGTGGATGGAGTTACTCAAGGATTATGATGTCACCATCCAGTATCATCCGGGTAAGGCTAACGTGGTGGCAGACGCATTAAGCCGGAAGATGGTGAGTATGGATAGTCTAGCTTGCTTAGGCGTATCCAAGCGACCTTTGGCCAAGGAGATTCAAACCTTGGAGTCTAATTTCATGCAGTTGGGCATCTCAGAGAAAGGTGGGGTGTTAGCTAGTATTGAGGTTAGACCCACGTTCATTGAGGAGATCAAGGCCAACCAGTTTGAGGATGAGAATTTGAATGAGCTTAGAAAGAAGACAGTGTCTGGTAAGGCACAAGATATGGTTCTTGATGCAGAAGGTGTGCTTAATTTTAAGGGGAGAATTTGTGTTCCCCGAGTGGATGACTTGATTCAGAAAATGTTGACAGAATCCCATGGTTCGTGGTATTCCATTCATCCGGGGGTGACTAAGATGTACCGAGATTTGAAGCGGCTTTATTCATGGCCTGGCATGAAAAATGACGTAGCCGAGTTTGTGGCTAAGTGCCAAAACTGCCAGCAGGTAAAATATGAGCATCAAAGGCCTGCATGTTTGCTTCAGAGAATGCCAATTCCGGAATAGAAGTGGGAAATGATAGCTATGGATTTCGTGGTTGGTCTTCCCAAGACTATGAGGAAGTTTGATTCTATTTGGATAGTGGTTGACAGATTGACTAAATCAGCCCATTTTATTCCAGTCAGAATAGACTATAATGCTCAGCAGTTGACTAAGGCCTATGTGAAAGAGATAGTGAGGCTGCACGGGGTGCCCCTTTCTATCATATCAGACCGTGGTACGCAGTTCACATCCAAGTTTTGGAGGAAATTGCATGATGAGTTGGGCACTCAACTCACTCTTAGCACAACTTTCCATCCACAGACGGATGGGCAGTCAGAGAGAACGATCCAAGTGTTAGAGGACATATTGAGAGCATGTGTGATTGACTTTGGAGGGCATTGGGATAAGTTTCTACCGTTGTGTGAATTCTCTTATAATAACAGTTATCACTCCAGCATTGATATGGCACCGTTCGAGGCACTGTATGAGAGGGGATGTAGATCACCCATAAGGTGGTTTGAGGCTGGAGTTGTGAAACCTTTAGGGGTAGATTTGGTGAAGGATGCTCAGGATAAGGTGAGAAGTATCCAAGCTAAGCTTCAAGCAGCTCAGAGTCGGAAAAAAAAGTATGCGGACCGAAGGTAAGAGACATGGCATTTCAGGCTGGTGAACAAGTTCTTCTAAAGGTATCACCCATAAAGGGTGTGATGAGATTCGGTAAGAAGGGCAAGCTTAGTCCTCGATATATTGGTCCATTTGACGTTCTTGACTGCGTAGGGCCAGTGGCTTATAGGTTGGCTTTACCACCTAGCCTTTCTGGAGTCCATCCAGTGTTCCATGTGTCCATGTTGAAGAAGTATCATGGCGACGGATATTACATCATAAAGTGGGACTCAGTGTTGTTAGACAAAGACCTTCAGTATGAAGAGGAACCAATTGCAATTCTTGATCGTGATGTACGGAAGCTGAGGACCAAAGAGATTAAGTCCGTAAAAGTTCAATGGAAGCATCGTCCAGTTGAGGAAGCTACTTGGGAAACCGAGAAGGACATGCGAGACAAGTATCCCCAGTTGTTCGACGATTCAGGTACTACTCTACTCTTACTTTAGTCAGTTTTCCTATTTTATCACTCTGGGAAGAGTGATGGGTAAATTGGTATCTATTGTAACAACCGGTTTCTGTTGTTATAGAAAAGCCAATGGGGAAAGAATTGGGGCCAGAAAACTTTTGAGTAGTGACTTGGAAAATTGTAGCCTAGTTCAGATTTGGACGAAATTTGAGTCAAGTGAGGTCCAGGGAAATATGGTAATGGATGAGAGATCTAATTATGCATTTTATCACATGAGTAGAAAGCTAAGACGTTCAGAAATCCATACGACTTTACAGAATTGAATTCGGGTGAGTAGAACTCCTGAAACTGATCTTGGCGTGAAAGTGTAGTTTTTGAACGTCAAGGGTTGAAGGTGTGTTGTGAAATGGGGACTTGGAACTCAAATTCTGAGGTTCTGTCTTCGTGTAAGCCGACAGAGCGGGGCCGCTGTGGCGGGATGGGGTCCGCTGTAGCGGCCAGTCGTGACTTAAGTCGAGGTAAAACTCCAGTTTCGTTATTTTTCTGCAAACTTCGTTCTTAAGAGTTAGGAGACGACCCAGGACGAGTTCTTGACAGTTTTTCACGACTTTTGGTGTTAAAGGTAAGGATTTTACTCCCCTAATCCGTCTTTCGATCCATAGAACTTAGATTCATGGGTAATTATCGTTAGGGGATGGTTTTGACCTAAAGGTGATGGTGGAAAAAAGCCCTAGCTGCACCTTAGAATCATGGGTTTGGTCTTGGATTATTGGGTTTGTTATAATCCGGGTAAATTAGACCTTAATTATTGATCCTTGCGTTAAATTATTCGTTTGTAGACCAAGAACAAGCGGAAAGAATCCAGAAAGGGGAGTCTCAAGTGTTTTAGGAGGATTCAAGCTTGGTTTCGAGGTAGGTGATGGTTTGATTTCCTGTTTGTGTGCCAGTTGATTACTATAATGTATGCATGCGTGTGTGAATAGGGAAATGTGAATCGAACCTAATGAAATGATTATGTGTGAACAATACATGCCATGAACCTATTACTTGATTGTATGATTTGAGTATTGTTCACTATGGGTGTGATTGTGATTGTGGTTGTGTTGATTGGATCGGGTAATAATAATAATAATAACAACAACAACAACAATAAAAACAAAATAATAGAAACAATAATAATAAATAATATTATATGAATTTAAAATTTAAAATATTAATTTTTATCAAATAATCAATTAAAATTAAATTTATGTAACCATTTTAAAAATTAAAAATTTTAAAATTCTAAAATTTGAAGGATCTGTTTTAAAAATTTAAAAATTTGAATGATCTGTTTGAAAATTATAAATTCTAAATATTAACATGATTCTTTTTTTTCTTGCAAAAATTAATTTTTTTAATCACAATTTGAATTTAAATATCAAATTTTAAAACTTCCCATTACATTCCCACTTATATACAAGCTCTAAAAACTGATTAATAAAAAATTAATAAATTTAACAAAATTACATTACGTAATAATAATAATAATAAAATTATTTGTAAACTTTGGTTACTACAAAATAGTAAATGGTGTTTGTGTTTACTCCTTTTTAATAGCAACTATAAGGTTTGTTTAAACTATTTAAAAGGATATAAATCACAATCAATATATACAAATTATTTTTTAAAATCTATTAATTTAAACAATTTATCAACAGTTGCATTGTAATATACTTTTCTTATTTTATTTTACATTCTAAATTAATTATGTAATCTGTAATTATATAAAATAATTCATTACAATAAAAAAACAAAACAGAAACTTCAACATTTATTGTAATTAACGTGAAAGTGAAAGCAGTTTAACAATATATATATATATATATATATATATATATATATATATATATATATATTATT
>JAJONR010008363.1:0-22619 GCA_029582245.1 Solanum etuberosum | reverse complement strand
GATTGTATTATTGTTTTGTGTATTAGTATGTTCTTAGATTGTATTCTTTTTGTCCTTTTTCAGATTGTATTCTTGTTTTGTGTATTAGTATGTTATTAGATTGTATTCTTTTTATCTTTTTCCAGATTGTATTATTCTTTTGTGTATTCTTAGATTGTATTCTTTTTGTCCTTTTTTCAGATTGTATTATTGTTTTGTGTATTAGTATGTTCTTAGATTGTATTCTTTTTGTCCTTTTTCAGTATTCTTGTTTTGTGTATTAGTATGTTATTAGATTGTATTTTTTTTTGTCTATTTCCAGATTGTATTATTGTTTTGTGTATTAGTATGTTCCTAGATTGTATTATTTTTGTCCTTTTTCAGATAGTATTCTTGTTTTGTGTATTAGTATGTTATTAGATTGTATTCTTTTTGTCTTTTTCCAGATTGTATTATTGTTTTGTGTATTAACATGTTCTTAGATTGTATTCTTTTTGTTCCTTTTCAGATTGTATTCTTGTTTTGTGTATTAGTATGTTATTAGATTGTATTCTTTTTATTTTGTCCACACAAGTTCATTTCGTCCACAAAAGTATCTTTATATTAAAATTTCATAATCATACTAATTTTGTATTAAAATCAAACTAAGATACAAAATGTCAAATACATACACAAATCCAACTACTTTCATCCAAAAAAAAATAAAATCGAAACTTAAACAATACCTGACAATTTTTTGAATTTCACTGATAATCTTGAACTTTAAAAGAAATCGATGGAATTCCAGTTGAAATATCAATCGATTAATTCAACAGTTTCTTATACAAATAAAACTGACGCAAATCAACAAAAACTCCACTTCGATTTCTATGGAGTTATTCGAAAATGGATATTGGAATTGTTTTAGAACAATGGTGAAAGGATGTTTGAATGAAGAAGAGAGAGATGGCACGTCGTAGGACTCCAATTGTAACTGATTAGAGATTTAAGCATTTTTGCCTTTTTTGAAATATCTTCTTCCATTATTTTCTCCATTCTGTTGTTAAAGATTTGTATTCTTTCAAATTAAATAAATACAAAAGTCAGCCTTATAACAAACCAAAATATTGACATTTTAAATAAATATTGAAAGTGTTGACAATGGGGTCCTATTAGATGCTAAAATATTATTGTTTTGAAAATTTTCCCTACTACACCAAACTTTTATCTTTTACAAAAACATTAGTTGTTTGCGTTGTATTACATAATTTTTTACGTGAACACCAAAGCAGAGATGAAATATTTCGTGAATATGAAAGTGATGATATGGTTGTTGATGAAAATGATGAACAATCGGCTTATGGTAACAAAGTCATGTGCTTCGTCTACTTCACGATATATGAAATGATGCTTGTTGCACTCACTCCAAACTACCATATTGCTTCAGTGTCATGGACAGTTCTTGGTATTTGTTGCAACGTTATACTATAAAGCTTTGGGACCAAACCCTTATATAAAGCTCAACTCCCTCATAACGAACTGTTTTACTGAACGCATCTATCATACCACTATACTCTATAGGTGTGTTGCTCTTCCCATCACCAATAACAACTGAAGCAACATTTTTCCAGCCGCCCATCTGCATTCTTCGACAAATGACATCAAGAGGGTAAGCAACCGTTTGCCCAATGGTTCCAGCAACAGCACCGCAGCCAAGCTTTGTCATAACACTCAATTTAGTGTCTTGAGCTAGTCCAAATGGTCGAGTTTTGACCAACCAATCTTTTAAAGAACTCAATGGGTGAAGGAATACTCATTGATGAAATCCACATACCTGGAGTAGAAACCTAACTTGAATTCCTTCAATGCAGACTTAAAGCTTGGAACTCTAGTTTTTGCTTTGGGAAAACTTGAGAGAGAAGGAATTGATTTTGGGGAAGTTATGAATGTAAGGAAGGGTTTAGGCTGATAAGAGTTCTCTAATCCCACTTAGAATAGGTCAAAACGACATAGTATAAGAATTAAAAGAGTGAAAAAAGATAAAAATAACTCTGACTTAAAATTGACGAACCCCATTCATCTTACACGGCCCGTATATCACTCCACGGTCTGTGGAAGTGCTCGCAAACGGATAAACCTTTTTAAGTTGTGAGGGTCAACTCCGTGGACCCTTCTACAGTCCGTAGATCATTGCACAACCCATACAAGCATCCGTATAGACAAGGAATTCGAGGGTTTCTGATGTCTTATTCTATGAATCAATTTACGGCTCGTGAAAGCTTCCACAATCCATAAAATGGTCTGTGAAACTCTCTTAGAAATTTTTCCATCTTGAGCTCTAATCTATGGACTCCCATCATGGTTTGTAGTTCTTTACACGATCCGTGAAAGAGTACGTGAAAATTCAAAATTTGCAGACTTCATCTCTCTCTAACTTTCCAAGGTCTTAATCTGGACTTGAAGAACTTTTGGGGTGTTACAATATGTATCATAAATGGACATGATACATGTATGTATCAATTATGCACGCTATTGAAAGTAGGGGTGGGCGTTCGGTTCTTCGGTTCGGTTTTATCAAACTTCGGTTCGGTTCTTCGGTTTTTGATTTTAGAAAAGTGTGCACCGTATATTAAACCAAACTAATTCGGTTCGGTTTAATTCGGTGTTTTTAAATCGATTTTTCGGTGTGAATGAAAAATAAAATAAGGATAAAATATAAGATACTTGGAAATTTAAAACTATGTTAAGGAATGATGTGTATCACCGTGGAACACTTATTGTGCTAACTAAAAGACTATATTTGTCTTTATCAAGAACATTGTGCCTCCAACTATTTCTCGAGAAAAACAAGTACGAAGACGGTTCCTTTACATAATGTACATTGGTAGAAATATGTTTGAGTTTCTCTTGGAAATTAATATTTGAAGTTAACTATTGAATTGTACATTTGTTGTTACATTGATTTGTTCATAATGATTTAATTGTTAGTTGAATTTTTAATTTTTAGTTAAGAGAATGCCCATATATATATTAAAAAAAAATTAAAAATAAAAGTTCGGTTCTTCGGTGCACCAAAGTTTTGAGACCCTTACACCGAACACCGAACCGAAGAACCGAACTTTCGAAAAAATAACACCGACACCGAAGAACCGAATTAGTTCGATTCGGTTCAGTTTTTATGCCCACCCCTAATTGAAAGCACATAAGGTGTTTTAATTGTATTTCATTGTAAGTATCATTGTTGATAGGTATGATTTATGAATGGAAGCATGAGAAAACTTGATCAATTGACTAAAACAAAAACCGATACCCCTAAAAGAGAACTTCCAAGAAATCAAATAAGCCCTGAAATACAACAAAATGACGAAACCACAACTTTTCTTGAACTTCTATTGGAATTTTTCATCAACAATAAGCCTAAATGGGGTTTTCTTGAAAATCCAGAGGAAAATAGAGAAGGGAAAGAAATATAAATAGGAGAAAGGTACAAGCATATTTTGCCAACAAAAGATATTATCATGTACAACAGTACAAGCATATTCTAATGCAAAAATGGCAACCGGATGCCCATGGAATACTGCTAATCTAAATTAGCATCTCTACTGATAGACACAAATATATAATTTTTATTTTGTGAACCACCACGCCTATAAGATCATATTAGTCACTGCAAACTATATTCAGCCCGTGAACACCCTCTTCATAAAACCTTGTACAGAGCCTCCCATTCCTGCACCAACTGCTTCAGCCAAACGTTGTGCCTGCAAAATTGTTTGCAGATTATTCTCAGAACCAATACTCTGAAATGCAAGATAGAATCCTAGTCCAACTTATTTCAGGGGGTCTACACATTCCTTTTAATATTATGTCCTCTAGGGTCCATACTACTAGTTAAAACAAAATCATCACATTAGCAGCAAAATACCTCTTGAGCAGTCTTCTTCAGATCAAATGCATCTTTTGTTCGTGCATCCAAGAATGCCCATGTATCACGAAAATCTGTCAACAGAAACATAAACAATAAATCACACAAATATAAGACAGACTTTTCTCAACACACAAATTATTGGTGAAAGTGGGAAGTGTTCCAATAGAAGCTGCTCACAAGGGAACTTTTGTATGGTATATTAGCTGCAAAACTAATTATCAGAGGGTTGGAGGCATTTAGGCTTCAACTATGGCTCTAAACCAAAGAGTAAATGAAAAAGATTTGCCCATGGAAGGTATTACTTCAGGATCAAAAGTTGCTGCAAGGTTACTTGGAAATGATGACAGGCAAAGTTGTCTTCATGAAGCTTAGATTCTTGGAAAGCACCAAATTCAAATGAAATCCATATCCTTTGGGATATCTGTTATGAGGTGTGACCTCCCTTTCCAAAATCATCAGTATTTACATCCTTTCACCAAAAGATCCCTAATCCAATATGCTGATGACTCACTAGTTTTTTGTGATGCAGATATATCCCAGATCAGGCACCTTAGAGCTATCCTAACTTTTGTTGAAGGTATTTCTGGATTGCATGTTAATTGGCATAAGAGCTTTATCCATCCAGTCAATCAGGTGGACAACTTGCAACTGCTAGCAGATACTCTTGGATGCCAGGTGGCTCCCCTTCCAACCAAATATCTTGGTTTACCTTTAGGAGCCAAAAACAAAGAGACCGAGGTATGGAATGAAGTCTTGGAGAGAAGTGGCAAAAAACTATCAAGGTGGAAGAGCCAATATCTATCTTTGGGAGGTAGGTTGACACTCATCAAATCTGTAATGGATGCCCTCCCTATTTATATGATGAGCTTGTTCCCAATTCCCAAGAGTATAGAGAAGAAGATTAACAAGTTAAGGAGATCCTTCTTGTGGCAAGGCAGTAAGGAAAAAAGAGGGTACAATCTGGTTAAATGGGATACCCTCACACTCAGCAAGAATCGGGGGGGTTAGGGATCAAAAACCTTAATATCCAGAATGAGTCACTAATGCAGAAGTGGCTCTGGAGATTCTGCACAGATGACAGGGCTCTATGGAGAAGATTTATCGCTGAGAAATATGGTTTACTAAACCAATGGTCTCTACTGAAGAGGTTTTGGGTACTTTTGGTTGTTGTGTCTGGAAGTCCATCAGAAGGTTGTGGCCACAATTCTATACTAACATCTCCTTTAAAGTGGGTGATGGAGTAAGAATAGATTCTTGGAATGAACTCTGGATAGGGGAAAACAATTTGAGAACTCTGTTTCCTCAGTTATATGTCTTAAGTTCACAAAAAAATGCTTCAGTGTCACAAGTTTGGAGTCCCCAAGGATGGAATTTGGTTTTCAGGCGAGCTATGAATGACTGGGAAGTTTCAGAGATTGCAAGATTCCTTCAATTGTTGAGTACGTTTCTTAGGATACTTAATGGAGCTGACAAACCTATTTGGTTGCTTCACAACAAAGGGGTTTTTACAGTTAAATCTTGATACTGGAAGAAGAATAACAATCAATCCACAACGGGCTTCTGGCCTTGGAAGCAAATCTGGAAGGTCATAAGCCCCCTGAAAGTCTCTTGTTTAGTATGGTTGACAATTAGGAGAGCATGTCTAACTCATGAAGTCCTACAAGGAAAAGGAATGCAAATTTGTTCAAGATGTTTTATGTGTGATCAAGACGCAGAGAGCAACTTTCATCTGTTCCTTCACTGTAAAACAGCCACAAAGTTGTGGGACATGTTCCTCAGTATTCTTGGGGTCAGTTGGGTGATGCCAAAGTCCACTATGGAGCTGCTTAACAGTTGGAAAGGTATCGGTAGTAGAGGGTCAAAGGAAAACTGGTGGATGACCATTCCAGCATGTATCTGGTGGACACTATGGAAGGAACGGAATACCAGATGTTTTGAAGGCAAGAGTAGCAACATTCAGAAGATAAAGAGTCAGAGTCTTAGTTTATTGTAGTTTTGGTGTAAACAAGAGTTGGGGGATATAGTAGCACTAGTTGATTTCATAGGTAACTTGTAAAGTTCTTCTACTTTTGCAGTCCTTTCAGAGGATTTCCCATACTTTTGGTGGGCGTAAGATTCTTCCTCATCATTTCTTGGATGATGAGTTTTTTGTGAATACAAAGTTACCCTTGTCTAAAAAAAAAAACAGATAATGTCTCGCAGAGGACCCTCCAAAGTAATTTCTAATTTTCTATTGAAAAATATGCAACACCTAATACATAGCTAGTGAGAGCAAAGTTGTCACAACAATGTACCATAAGTGGAACTCATACCAAATACTCCTTCCAGAGCAAGTGTCATTTATTGTTTTATTTTGATTGTCACAAGTGTCCTGTTTTCTACTTGAAAGTATTCAGAGAGTTGGAAAGGCGACATGTTGGGTCCGAATATTACATTTATTATTTTTAGGATTGCATATCCTAAAATTTTGTAGGTTACAGTGTATTATTGATACCTCATATGGTGTTTATTACATATAATATCTCATCTACTTTATACGACAAATCGGAACTTCTCCACTTAAGTACCAAGCTTTTGTTTGCAGTAGGGTTCAAATCCGTGACATGTGCCTAACCCACACATCACATGCTGCGGCGGGAGAGTCGTGTTTTCGAACAAGGGAACATGTTATGTTCTTCACTTGACACAATACAAGAGTTGGGGAAGTGACATGGTGGGTCCATAATTTACATTTGAATTTTTAGGATTGGGTTGATAAAATATTGTACGTTAAAATGTCTTCACCAAAAAAATATTGTACGTTAAAATGTATTAGTGGATGCCTTATACGAAATTTATAGCATATATTATCTTAAATACTTTATGCCAGCAATATCATGGGATGACCCAAAAAGTTGGCCATTCATTTAGGATTCAGTGCGTAGATTTCATATATTCCCACAGGTACAACACTGCTATTGCAAAATATGTCCTCTATTGGCAACTTCAGTTTAATGAACTAAGGCACCAGCAAGAGTGCATCTTTTGCGGAATTATTATCCCGAGAGTTACTTCTGTTCTCATGCCTCCTACACAAAAAATGCTTTCTTCTGTAATTTGAAGAGTGATTTGGCGAAACAAGGAATATGAATAATTTCTAATAACCTGAGAGGCTTCCTTCCAATTCTATGACTTCCATGACAACAAAGCAGTAGGAAGCAGGAAGAACTGTTGACAGTGGGGCATGTTAGGATTATAAAGGAGCTCGATTGTTAATTGAATGTTAAAATTTTAATAAGACTTATGCCATAATATTAGAAGGATCGCAAGAGAAGAACAAGCATAGGACAAAATACACAGCAGTTACAATGGCACACCTGGAGAGCTATCTGTCAACATGTATAGTTCTGTCGTGGAGTATATTCCACCTAGAACAGTGCGCTTCACATACCAATTAATTTCGTTGGCATCATCACCAACAGCATGCCATATCTCATCAACCAGCATTGCACGCTGCTTGAAGCTTGTTGGAACATTCAAGGGTTGAGCCTACAATCAGTTGTTGTTATCTAAAACACTTCTGCTCATTGTATACAGACCCACCACACAAGAAAGGGGCCGTAAAAGATGTAAACTTTAAGGAGATAAGTACCTGTATACTGAGAGCTTGTGGCCATTTTGATATGTAAGGGGTTTGCATTTCCAAGCGAATTCTTACAAGCTTTGCTACCCGCTCACTAGGTATCAAGTTTTTCAGATCGTTCCTTGATTCAATGATATCAATGAGTCTTTCCAGACACTCATCCATAAAATACTGAGAAAAAGAAGTTCAATATAAAAGATCAACAGAGGATTAACTTATTGATTTGCCGAAAAATAAAAATAAAAATACAAGCATTAACTAGATCAACTAAACTACTTTAAATGTTAAACAGGTAAAAAGCCAGTATAAGTGTGAAAGCAATGTTGTATATGATTCAAGAAAAGAGGAAGCTTGACAGCTGAATGAGCATTAAGAACCTTGCCAAAGGTAATGTGCATTAAAAACAAAGTCAGAGACCAAAACATCTAGATTTTTAGGCCTTCTCGCAAATGCTAAACAAATCAGCAATATCTTAGGATTTAGCTCATTCTTTGGTATGGTCATCAAAGAGAGCACATAATGAATGGCTATGTAAACTATATACTTATAAGCTCTCAAGGATATATCATTAATAATCCTTTTATTACGGAAACACGACTATTACTTTTTTGACTTTGCATAATTTACCTCAATGGAGTTCCTTTGAGTTACACTCATACCAGACAAATTAAGTGCAGATAGATAAAGAGGAAAGAAAAGATAAACAAAACTGAGAGGCAGATAACCTTATATCAACATTTTTAGCAAAACCAAATATGTTGGAGCCCTATAATGCCCACAAAATCCAGTCACATTAAAGAATCCAGAACTATGAGTAAATGTAGGTGAACCATCATTTACCTCCACTAGTGCAGCTTCTTTCCGAGGAAATGATCCAACAATGGAAGGTGACACTCCGACATCCCTTGCACCTGCAATCATGGCTGTTTCAGTCCATCCTAGCCGAAGCTGCAAACAAGTTACCCAGCACCAATTACAAGCTTGATATACACAAAGGGATAGAAAATGTGTGTTTGTATGTCAGAATATGTTTTTAGGAAAGAATTTTCCTTGATGAAATCCTATCAGTGTTTGGTTGCCCTAATTGTGAAAATTGTTATCTCCAATGAAAATATTTCCACCAAAAGGGAGAAATGACTTCCTTCACTTGTTGGGAAGTCGATTCCCTTTACAAATACTCTTCTTTACCATACACTTAGCAGTCACCGGCCTTCATACCCAATCAAACAGAGGAAAACCATCAAGAAAATGATTTCTCAAAGTAAAAACATATTTTCTAAAAATACTTTAGGAAAGCATCTTCCTCCATACCAAACACATATCAGAGTAAAACTTCCTTTTTGGGTATGTATATAAGGTGAACCTTATATTACAAGGCATCATCTTCCTTTCATCAGGAAAGCTCTATTAACTTTCAAATGAAGTACTTTTTCCATACTTTACCTTTTTATCTTTTCCAATTGGATTACTGAATGTACTTGCCAGAAACTACTTCTATGCCAAAGAGGTTTCACAATAGAATCACAAGGCATAAAGGTGCCAATCCCATTTCTTCTGGGAGAAAGACACCAGCATGTTCAACAAATTCTAAGGTCAAGTAATCAATTTATGCAGCCAATTTCACCAAGTCAACAGACGAATTCAATCAAAAACACATAAGACACAACACATTAATCTACACATACAATCCAAAATTTCATATCTGCACAAGAAAACAGAGAGAAAGTCAATGTAACAAACCACATGAGAGAGAGAGGCACTGAGTACATGGGCCTCTTCGTCCTTGTAATGCGCTTTAGGCCGCTTTGTTCTCGAGCTAGATTTTTCATCAGTTTCCTGGTAACGTGTCCTTTCTTCTTCCTTCCAAGATGATGATGCGGTAGAGTCGGTCGGATTAGAGCTAGGAGGAATAGGGTTCTGATCAGGAATATTTACGGTGGCAGCTGAAGTCATAAATCGAGTGGGGTAGTCTGCTGCTAGGGTTCGAATACTTGATATTGCATCCTGGTGCCGGCGGTAAAACGCCGGCAGTAACCGCTTTGCCGCCGATCGATACATTGTCAACGATTTGCTCGCAACAATTTTGGAGCTTCAATAGAGAGAGTGGAGTACGAATATCAGGGAAAGGCTCCACGTAGAGACACTGCAGTGCAGAAACTTGTCAAATGTACAACCCATTGAATTGTTAATAGGAAAATCTTAAACTTAATTAAAAATTAGATAAATTATGTAAAATGTCAGCTCAGAAATTTTAATTTCATTTTTTTAAAGCTCAATTTACAAAACATGAACCTTTTTGTTTGTTCAATACTTTTGTATTTTGTCAATAATTATAGGATTTTCCTTTTGTATCTAAGATTTTCAACATAAATTAATAATTTTGATCCGCTTCCCCTCACAAGCACAAACACAATCTTTATATGTATAGTAAATTAGTAATGAAGTTTGGATAAGTGATGAAGAATATGAATAGCGATTTGATGGTGTTGGAAAACTAATATATAAACGATTTTTAGTGAAAAAAAATATAAGAATAAGGTAAAGATTGATACTATAGGACAATTTGAGTTATCGGAGGCTTATATTCAAATTGTGAACTCTAGATAGATGTTATAAATGTTTTGGAGATATTTTAATGTGAACGAACCAATTTGATGATGACGGTGGACATTTCAATTAATTTGGGGGCATTATATTATATTAGGCCAAAAACAAAATAAGTTAAGATTTACTATTTTCAAGGATCAATGAAAAATAGAGTTGGAGGGATATAATTTAGACATATATTATAACAAATAAGTCTAAAAGAAAGAATCTTACAAATATGGATAAATTACTTATATACACAAGTTTAATTTTCTTATTCTCTATTTTTCTCTACCTTTTTAAAATATTACTTAAATCCCTTATTTCTCCTAATTCTAAAAACTATCGTATACATTAAAGTCATCAGCCAAACTCACGTTCACCACTCCCTTTTTCACTCCTATTTTCTCTCCCTAAATTCACTCCAAATTCTGTTACAAAATTTATATCCAAATTTGATTTTCAAAAAGTTTAAACTAACAAAACATAAAAAAAAAAATTAAAAATATTTTTCAAAAAATTTAAACTAACCAAACATAAAAAAAAAAAATATGAAAAATGTTTTCCATAATACCAGACACAGACCTCGTTTCTTTTTCATATTTTGTCCATACTAATCACGTCCAATAATAGTAAAAATTGAATTAAAAGAGGAGTATTTCCTCTTTAATATAATCCTATACGGCTAAATGAGTTTGTTGAAAATACTTCCTTAATTAAATTTAGGCTGATTTTTTATTAGTTGCATATTATTTGGTAATAATTAATATAATATTTGTAAATTTTCCTTAATTTGAGTTGGTTATGGACTCTAACAACTAATCATTCATTGAAAGTTGAAACTGATTAGGATTCTTGTATTATTATTTAATCTTCCCATTGTCTCATAATAATATTAGTTTCAATTTCACCATTTTCCTCTTTTTTTCTGGTGTTTTTCATAATCAAAATTCTTTAATGGATTGTGTTTGTTCATGTATCTAATTGATAACTCAATTCTTATTTATTGTGATACATTTATAGATACACTTTATTTCAGCTTACATACATCCTTCTTTCACAACATTATTGTATCAAATACATTATTATCAACTACAAAATGATACATTATGTAAGTTATACATATTTTTCAAGGCAAACAATACAATACTTATCAATTTAAACGAGATACATAAATAGTAATGTATCACGCACTATTTTTTTTTAGATATGATACGTAAATTCGAATTCATACTAAATGTATCAATTACATAGCAACTACCACACAGTAATGTATCGATCTCAAATCTAACATCTTATGGGCAACAATTATTTATTTAATGTATCTAGTATAAATACAATACTAATCACTTTAAATAAGATACATAAATAGTAAAATGCTAAGTAGCAAAGATATTCATGATGTATCTTCTCAAATTTTTCGACAATTTTGAATCAAAATTGAAAGGATCTTCAATAAACTAGGATAAGAATTTTGAATCTCAAAATTTTCAACAATTTTGAATCAAAATTGAAAGGATCTTCGCTGAACTGGGAGAAGAAATAATCTTGAATCAAAATTGAAAGGATCTTCGATGAACTTGAAGATTCAAAAGGATATTGTTTGTCCAACAACAATTCCATCACATTTGTATCCTTCATAACTCACCTCGCTTACCCAAAATTTCGACAAAAGTTTTTGAATCAAGTCTGAAAGGTTTCTTCGTTGAACGGGAGCAATTTGAAATTTTGAATTTCTTCGTTCTATTAGGATTTGCCTCTGTATGATTAAGAGTAACAAGAAACATAAGCGTAATTTATGAGATTTAATTAATTTTCAGATTTTATTCCCTTTTAAGCGCAACAAAAAGATTTTTCTTGTATTAGAATTAATGTATCCGGATGGTGACTTATGTATCCGGAAAGTACATATTTTAAGAAATTATTGTAATTTAAAAAAAAATAGGGATATAATGTAATTTACTCTTACAATATGAATCCATATGGGCTTCTGGCCCAAAATCATTTGTGCAACAAAATATAACTGTTATATGGATATTGATATAACATGTGTGAATATATACAATTCGTAACAATGTCTAATAAAGTCTCTACGAGTATCTATAATTGAATGTGGTAGGTATAGGGTCAACCTATATATAACACTTGTATATACACCAAATCATAGTAAAAAAGAATTTTAAGTTCAATAGTGCCAATAGCCTAGAGGGACGATATGCAGTTTCGTGTGTTTGTACCTATCGTGTGAATGCAGTGCCCCTCTCCACAACAAAAAAGATGCGAGTGTGGATAGAATGATACTTATATGTAAGATAGACAGAGTAAAATAAGGGTCTTGTTTGGTTGTCCTTTTTTGTGAATTCTTAAATTTAAGAATTGATCACTTGCACACATAGCTTCTTTCTTCTTTCTCTTCACTTTGATGAACCCTTCACACATTGTATGTTTTTATTTGGTGTCCATCAAGTTCCTCTGTAGCTTTCATGATATTCATGCTATTCATGTAGTATCACCTTACAAATGTCTATAAACTATAAAAACAAAAAAATAGACTCATGCTCGAACACCCATTAACCCCGACGAAATTTTTGTATATATATCAAAATACTTGAAAATGAATATTAACAACTCGCGAGCACCCATTGAACAAAATGTCTTGTAGGTACTTTGGTTGAAGAGTAGAGTTTTGAGATCATTGATCACTCTAGTGAGCATTCAGATCCCTGTAATAGTGTATATTTTTGTTGAAAAAAACTAACTCACACTTCTTCATTGTTTTTTTAACTCTTTTTTTTTATACATTTTCACTGTTGACTTTTTGCTTAATTTTTTTTTTTGTTTTAACTTTTACTAATCAAACTATAAAAATATTAGTAAGCTTCTGGAAAGAATTTTTTTCCGGCTAGCAACTTTAAGTTAAAGGATTTGAGCATCCACGACCATCAAACTCTGGATCTGCCACTGGTTAAAGGCCTACTATGTTCCTTATAAAAAGAATATTATATTAGTTTCATCAATCATAATGACCGTTAAGGGTGTACATAGATTGGTTTGATTTAGCTTTTCATTAAAAATATAGATAAGTGCCAAAAATACACCTAAATTGTTTTCATTTTTTAGTTTTATACATAAACTATTGAGACTGAATTTCATACCTAAATTATCACTTATTAGTTTAAGAAACACACTGCAGTGGTGTGTTTAATACACTCTCTCTTTTATTTGTAAAATCTTGCCACATGACATTCACATGAATAAAATATTTCACCTTGATAAAAATTAAATAAACTATTAATATTCGTTAAAAACTAAAGATTAAAGTATTAATATTCAAAATAATAAAATTTAAAATATTTTTCTCATCCACTCCACCATATCCCCCCCCCCCGACAATCCCCTGTCCTTTTTTTTTTTTAAATTCTTTTATAAAATATTTTTTTAAAATTCAGACCTCACCCCCTCCTCCACTCCTTTCTAAAAAAAATTGATATTATTTATTAAAAAATAAAAATAAAATTCCACCCCACCCCATCTAATCCTCCGCTCCTAATTTTTTTTTTTTTTTATATTTTTCTCGTTTTGTGTTAGATGTGTACATATATTTTTAGGAAAATATTTTTTTCTACTTGCGTACTGAACATAACATAAATAAAAAATTTATTTAAAAAAAAATCTTGCGACAAGTAAAAAAAATACTTTTTTAAGAAAATATATATCTAACACGAAACGGGGAAAAAAATTGTAGGCAGAAGTTATGTGGGGTGGGGTAAATTTTTTAAAAAAAATATTAAAATAATATCTAAATTATTATTTGAAGGGATTGGAGAGGTGGGGGATGAGATGAAGTAAGAACTTTAAAAAACTTTTATAAAAGAATTTATAAAAAGTAAGATGTACAATGATCTCTCCAAGACATTGTGTTAGGAAAATATATTATAAACTCACGAAAAGACACAACAAATATCAGTTTCTCAAGTCATATTACAAGCTCAACTATGAAATAATATATCTAAATATTGAAAGTTGTAAACTAATTGAAAACACACTTTTTTTTTAAAAATAATTGAAAACAAACTTACAAAGACATTATAATTTTAAAAAAAGTGAAAAAAAGTTAGCATTATATATGTCCATTTGATTTGGATTCGGTTTAACTCTTTTTTTGTTAATATCAAATCAAGTAAAAAATTATCATTATTTTTTTTAACGTCAAATCGGTCAAACCAAAATACAAGTCAATTTTTTAATCGATTTGATTTGATTTGTCGATTCAATTTGACTTGATGATTGAACTATACGTTCTTAATGACCGTGAAGCCTGATCTGTTATTTTAGAACATATATAGTGCACTGAAAAAGTGAGCTATATGTAGCTTTTCTCAACTATATATTTCTTTTTTTTTATCCCTACATAACTTACTTAAAACTATATTTATTTTAGATTTTTTAAATTACCAATTTGACCGAAAAAAGATGATTTAGATAATTGGTGAACTTAAAAGGTAAAAATATATTTTTTATTCTAAAAATTGTTGGACAAGAAAATTAATTTGACAACGCCTATATATATGTTACACTTCCATGGGTTGTCCGCATAGGAGATGATGAATATTAAATTGTCGTTGCTAAGAGGGGGTAATTAGGCCAACGTAAAATTTATTAAGTGCGCACCAAATGGTAACTCATGAGAGATATTTTGTTCTATTCAATTTTTTCGTCCATTATTTAAGTTTCAGACTCATAATTTAAATGTATTTTTATGTCTTTATCCCTTTTAGATATGCCATGCATCCACTTCACCTATGACCATAAATCATTCAGAACCCGAGATTAAGAAAAAGAATAGCTAATTTGAAAAGGCAAGTACTTATTAGATTGGAAAATGATTAAGCAGAAGTAGATTCTAACAACCCCATAAATAAACTTTAATTTACTGGTGTTGTTCAACAACCTTGTATTATATTGCAACTGACAAGCTCAACTATTTTAATTATTATTATTATTACTCTTAATTATTGCTACCAAATTTTGAGATATTTTTTCATGGTAAAATGCATCAGGGCGAAAGGGACAGCTTAATTGTTGAGATCCATACTTAATACATAATTAATAGTGGTAATAAAATATTCCGGTTTTAGACATTTTTTGTTGGTAGAATCATATGCGTTTATGCTAAACCTTGCTTACACGTTACAATAGCGCCCTTGGTTAACTTTAAGGTTTAGTCGAGTGTCCATTATAAATAACTTATTTAATTATCCTTCGCTTTGTTTGTAATGAAAAGGAAAAAAAAGATCTTCGGATATTTTTTCCAGGGGAAGACTTTCTTGATCGCCTCATTCGGATTAAGATGTGACTAAAGTCTCTCCGAGGGTAGCGTATATTACGCTCGAGGTCTCTCGAGCCTCCTGTTGTACCAATGTCTATATTCCGTTCTAGGAATAAGGTAAATTTCTTTTCCGGTATGTGGAGTTTTCTTTCGTTGTTACGACAGGCTGTTAATACATAATTAACTAAATAAAAGTGTTTCCTCTCTGATATCTAAGTTTTTTAGATGAGACAGTTCACACAATTCACACAATTCAAAAATAAGGATAAAGTTTGTGTATATTCTATCATCCTCAAACCTTATTTATGAAATCACACCGGATATATGTTATTGTTGTATCTAGTTAAAATGAGAAAACAACATAAAGTTATAAATTAACTTCCTATTTGGAAAACAAAATGAAAATGAAAACAAAATAAATTTTGTAGGTGTATGAATATGCACCCATTTAAATATTTAACTTTTTTATATAGTAACTGGCTAATTATTATATTAGGTATTATTTGATCTATTATGTTTGAAGTTTATTATTTGATACAAAACATGTATGTATCATTAGAGAGATATTGTTCTAAAATTATCATGTATTTACTTAGGTTAGAATATTGGTTGTTAAATAGTACACATCTTTTGAGTTTAATTAGTATTTGATCAAAACATATATTATGATTTATGTCATTAGAAAATTGATGTTCCCTTCTGTACTTTCACATGCTATATTGACATAATATATATATCCCAATTTACTCCATAAGTATAATGAAATTGTCATTACGATCCAATTAAAAAAAAAAAAACATGGAGTGTGCTTTTAATTTTTGAAAAGCCTTTCTATTTTTTGAAAGAAATCTACCATTTCCTATTGTCTAGTGGCTTAAGGCCAAAATTAAACATTATACTAAGCAGCTAAACATGATAGAAATCAAGAAGGCTCAGGGGTCTGCCTTTAGGGATGGCAATGGGGGGTGGGGCGGGCTGAGCTTAACCCGCATAATTTTTAATCTGCCCTGCCCTGTCCTGTCCCGTCCTGCATAAATCCGACCCAAACCGCCCTGCATGAACCCGCTCCGCATAACTTTTTTAATATTTTCTTTTTCTAGTTAAGTTTGATAATAAAAATAAAATTCATAAAAAGAAATTCATTTTTTCATTAAGTTGTATTAATTTAATAGGATAGTGACTTAAAATTTTATTTTTTAGAGGTTTATTGGAAACATGTAAGAAATTTTATTATTTTTTATTGAACCATTTTCATTTACTATCTTGAATATTTTAATAGTTTTAAAGAAATTATTTTAATAAATAATGCTCTATCACTCTTATAACATGTAAAAAGTTAAAATTAAGTTTGAACCCACATGAAATCATATATACCTGCAACCCGCCCCGCCCCACATTAATTTTAAAAAAACCACTTCAACCCGCCCCGCACAACCTTAAACCCGCTCCACCCCACATAGCCTTAAACTCACCCCGCCCCATTGCCATCCCTATCTGCCTTTCAGTCTAGCTTTCAGTCTTCCTCTTTCAGATATGTCTTTCACTTGAAAGAAGCTGGTATCAATTATTTGACTTAAGGAATCAGATTCCTTTAAAGGAAACTAAAACAATAAAGTAAATAATACGTAATTGATTTATCTTGAAAAATCTCCTTGCTCAAGAGGGTAAAAATCACACTTTATATTGTGTATAATTTTCATTCAAACTTTATTTTCCGCAAATTTATACCACTAGACATAGTGTGTAGAAGTTTTTTTAATTAAAATGTAAATCCTCAATAGAAATAAGTACAAGCAAGGGGGCTAGGTCTTACCTTGTCAATCCTAACGAGGTAATTGTCACAACCCGGACCGTCGTGAGTGACACCCACTCTAATCCTTAAGTGGGAGAACCATTTACTAACCCAAATTAATCCATCAAAACTAATTATACAAGCCAAATCATGAAAGACAACAACTAATTGATAGTTTTGATAGATAAAGATCAGGTTTTCATAAACTCAACTATTTAACAAAAATCATTGCAGAATTAACCCCCTCAGAATCTGAAAGTCATAGTACTAAAACAAAACTCTAAGTATCTGAAATAAAGGGGATGCAACCCAACTAAGAAGCATAAACTAAAGTTTAAGAAATGTCTCAGTCCGAAAGGATGGACAAAGAATTGGAGAAGAATCTATGGCAACCGGCCCCGAAAGTGTAGCTCACCCTTGAATTCGAATGGTCAAGCGTCTCTCAACTGAGGTCTAGAAGCACCCGCATGAAAATGCCATGTACTTAATAAGAAAAAAAACAACGACAGTATCAGTGCACAATCACAGTGTACTAATAGGATCATACAACCAGTTCCAAAACATGAAGGTAAGCAAACAACTACAAAATAGTAAATCATGCCAACACATATACCAACAACCACAATATAATATAGATACCCAATCACAATATCTTGAACCAAGTAATTCATGGAACATGTCCCACATGATTACAAAATGCACATACCAGGTCCTCTTATGGAACCCACACACAAACTGTTATTGTATCGGTGCGGTACCCAAGCCAATAATGTTAGTATACATATCAGGTATGATATCCAATCCAACTGTTAGTATTTATGTACTGACGTTGTATCCGAGCCAACCAACAATCACAACAACATGCACAATCACAATCAAAATGAACAATCACACTTGAAACTACAAGCAAAATAATAGGTTCATCGCATGAGATCATCAACATGATGTCATCTCATATTCTTCCTCTATGTTTTCTCAACATGAATCACACCAGTGATACTATAATGCAGTAGACATGTATATATATACATAACTTGGAAAATGCACAATCATCACCTACCTCAAATCAAGACTTGGAAACTCTAAAGAACCCGAGCTTTCCTTTTTGAAGTATCTTGTCTTGTTTTTGGTCTAAACAATAATGAAAACACAATAATCGATCAATAGTGGTTTTACAATACCTGGATTATAACCAAATCCTAAACCGCAGTCCAGTTCATGATCATTCTATCCAAATCAGGATTTTTTCCACCATTAAATTAAGTTAAGACCCTCCCTAGGAGTAATACGCCAGTAATACTCCATATGAACATATTAAAATACAGTTGGCTCGGGTACCACACCAATACACAAATAAGGATTGGCTCGAATATCACGTCAGTACACTAACAATTTGTGTGTTGGTTCTATGAGAGTACCGGTATATGTTATTATTGTCACACCCTTTTTTCGCACGGTGGAAGGGTTTTTTCCAATTTAAGTGACGGTATTGATTTAAGGATTATTTTATTTTTTTCAGAGTCGCCACTTGGAATTGAGTTATAGTGTTCCAAGTCACCTTTTTGAATCCATAATCAATAGGAAATGACTCTTTAGTTTTGGTCTGTGAACCAGAAATTTGGGTAAGGAATTCTGTTGACCGAGGGGAAGGTATTAGGCATCTCTCGAGTCCCGTGGTTCTAGCACGATCGCCTTTATTGACTCATACTTAAATCATTATTATTATTATTTGGATAGATTATTTCATGCCACGATTTGCTCATATTTATTTTATTGTTGAAATTTTATTAATCTTAAATCGGATGCATAACTACATTCTCGATTTTTTACATATAAATAGCTTAAGAGCATAACTGCTTTCTTCTCTCGATTGCATCACCTAATAATCTCTATTAACACCTCTAAATTTTAATTAAATAAAGTTAATTATTAATACAATTTGGCCAAAGTGTGTCACCGCATCCTTGAATTTACTTTAGGTGTCTAAAAAGATGTGAAACCACATTTTTATTGAAACCAATTTCAAAAGTCTATGTCTGTTTAACATTAAGGACATTTGATGTCTCTTGTGAACTCGAGACAAATATTTTCTCCCTTTTAAAAAAAATAACTATTAATAGCTACATATTCAACAAAAGATAATCATAAAATGATTATAAACATTAAACGTGATATGAAATAATTGTTATATACATATCTATCTATCTATCTATCTATATATATATATATATATGTTATTTTTTTTTATTTTTTTTTCTAAAATAAAATAAAATTTAGTGAGCATTGTATATCGACCCCCCAACAGTTATTTTTCTCAAAATAATATTCAATAGCCCACGTTAGATGATAATTAACACTAGCTTAAACAAATTACAAATCAATTCTACCCAACAAATTTCTCATTCAATATTATCATAAACTATTTTACTAATTTAACGTACTTAGGCTAATAACGAAAGAGACAATAAATCTTAATACGTACATTATTTTAAAACAGTTAAATGCGTATTTACAAAAAATATCAATACTAAAAAAAGGGAGAGAAAAGTAAGGATTACTATCGAAATCAACTTTATATATTACCTAATACATAGAATCATTTAAATAACTTTGTTCATGCTTTAATTCACAAATAAATATATTAAAAATAAGTAAAAGAAACCGAATATGAATTTGTGTGCTAAAATAGGAGCAAGAACGGTATCACCGGATACTAGACATAAAGATCAAAACACGATACACATGTTTATTGTATTTCAATATTATAATGAAAAAGTTGAACAAACATAAAATTTGAGCAAATTCATAACATTGGAATTGAGTACTATATAATCATGAAAATCAAATTATAAAATAAATGTTTAATAGTACCTCTTGCGAAAATCAACTCACGGAAAGAAAGCAATCCTAATAGGGAACCACGAAGTCACGAAAGCAAACCTCGAACTCAACCTTTGTTTTTGAGTAAAATAAAAAATATATATATATAATATGAAGAGGAATACGTATGTTGTATGCGTGGGAATTATAAGTACGTTGCTGAATTTCTCCTCTTCTGTTTTCCTGATGGTCTGCCTGTATCCCCTTTCTTTTTTTTTGTAGTGTGTATATATATAGGCGTGGGGTGGTGGATTGTGTAGGAGTCGTGTGAGAGAGTTGTGAGGGAGTGGGAGTGTGGGGGTATATGGTATTGCTGGTTGTTTTTTTTTTTGAAAAAGAATAAAAATCTTTTTTGTTCTTCTTTTTTTCCTACGTGTGTGTGTTGTGTTTTGGTGCAGATTTGTGTTGTGGAGTGGGTTTTTATTTTTTACAATTAAACATATAAGCTATAAAATATTAAAACATTAACTAAATATTTTAAATTAATAAAATTATAAGAACATTTAAATAGATAATCTAAGAAATACTAGTTATTTATTAATGCTAAAATTAAAAGAAAATATATTTTTGGAAGTTTTTATTTTTTTTGAATAAAATTGAAAAATATAACTTACCTTAAAACGTGATTTAATTTTTGTTGTTTTCAAATCTTTTAAAATAAACTCACTATATATATATTAAAAATTGGTGTAAAACCTTCAATTCGGTCAAAAATTACGTGTCTACAATTATAATCATGTAGGACATGT
The DNA here is from genome assembly GCA_029582245.1 of Solanum etuberosum. Lineage (NCBI taxonomy): Eukaryota > Viridiplantae > Streptophyta > Magnoliopsida > Solanales > Solanaceae > Solanum > Solanum etuberosum. The sequence continues at coordinate 1,775 of JAJONR010008363.1, read as the reverse complement.
TTCATGTGATTGTAAGTCAAGACTTGTGACTGAGAGTCTACATCTGTTTTGACCTGTTGATAAATGTATTTGCTTGTATAAATGTATTTTAGTTTTTTTTTTTTTACATTCATATCTTAGAACTGGTCGTGTGATCCTACAAGTACATTTTGATTGTGTACAGATACAATCCTTATTTTTTTGTTGAGTATAGAGCATATTTAGGCAGGTGTCTCGAGACCTCAACTTTGATACTCACGATTTCCAAATCCAACGGTGATCTATTTCTTCTGGGCTGCCATGGATTCATCCTAGTTCTTTGTCCATCTTTTGGAATAAGATATATCGTAGACTTAGTTTATTGCTTTATTTGTTGGGATTGCATCCCCTTATTCTAGATATTTTAGTGTTTTGGTACTATGACTTTCAGATTTTAGGAGGTTAACTTCCGCAAATATTTTGAATAATTGATTAAATTTATAGGAACTTGATCATTTATTTGTTTTAACTATTTCTTAGTATTTTATACAATGACTTTGTTTCATAATTTTGTTTGATGGGTTAAATTTGGATTAGTAATTAGTTCTCCTATCAGGAATTTAATGTGAGTGTCACTCATAATGGTTTGGATCGTGGCATTAGTTGAAATTCTCAAAGTTGAGAGTAAAGTATAAGTAAAATGTCAGTCCTTATCCAAACTCTTCTGGAGATAATGAGGGTGATGTCATGATGGCACCAGTCAATTAACCATTACTGGTGAAAGGACGCAGGTCATCAGAATTTAGGTGCATCTGAGCACATAGTCCCTCTTGGTAACTTCGATCCAATCAATCGATCGATCAAGAGGCTAATCTCTTTTGTTTGGGCCGGTAGCTAAAAGAAAGTCCTCCTCAGCTGGCTTGTTAACCATGGTCTCTTGAAGGTTTCATTGCCCCTCTCCTTACAGTCAAGTGGCTGAACGCCCCTACTACTTACTTTGTTTGATTCAAAAGGCGAACAGCCCCCCCAACCGATGTATCGTACTCTCTCGACCAGGTCATCATAAGAAAATACGGAAAAATCTTTCCAAAGTGAGAGAGAGGCAGAGGTTGACTATAAACTTCATCTCTCTCTGGACCTCAGGGAGTTTTTCCAGAGCTGAATTGCGCGACAATTTGGCACCAGATATCCGGAGGTGTGGAAAGAGGAGGATATGAAAAAGAGTACCAACAACCATTCCACTCGAGCGGAACTTCTAACTGAGACAGTGCAAGCTTTGTTATGCCGAAACCTAAATGTTAAGTCAGCAACACTTCCAAATGCCAGACCGGACCAGACTCTTCTTTGTTTGTGCTGCTCCCAGGCACGCAGGCCGAAGATCTCACTTGTCCTGGACAAGTACATAGAGATCCGGAAAGAGAATTGATGAAAGTTCGTCCAATGGCAGCATAAATCCAGTGCGCTTGACAAGATCTCCTTCTTTAATAGCAGTATCACTACCAAAGACAAGAAAGCGCTCTTAGTTCAGTTCGGTAGAACGTGGGTCTCCAAGACCCGATGTCGTAGGTTCTTTAAGTAACAAGCTTCATATAGCAGTAGGTATGAATGTATTTACCGTTTCACCTCCTGAACTACTAACTAGGAAAATGGTAAATTTTTTCTCTCTTTTAGTCTTGTAACACCCCAGAAATTTTTTGAGCTAACACTCGAACCATCCTTCGTTGTGAGTAGGATTTTACCGAGGAATTTAAAATTTCTTAAGTGTTAAGGTCACTAGATGTATCACCTTGAGTTCCAAAAAGAACTAAATTGAAAAT
>JAJONR010008362.1:0-17880 GCA_029582245.1 Solanum etuberosum | reverse complement strand
TGGTATATAGTTATTCGTTCATACTCATTTACATTAGGTGTGATCAATAATGCAGCATTCGCATACATACATGCAATATAATGAAGCAATTACTAACATATATCACACAAACATGAAATAACAACCATCACCTACCTCAAACAAAGCTTGAATCCTCCTAAGAAACTTGATTCTTCCCTTTCCAGATTCTTTCCGCTTGCTCTAGGTCTACAAATAAACAATTCAATACGGGGATCAATAATTAAAGTCTAATTACCCGATTATAATCAACATTATCAACCCTAGGCCAAACCTATGATCCCAATACCAAACTTAGGGCTTTTTCCACCATTAACTTCAGGCCAAAACCCTCCCCCCAATGATAGTTACCCATGAATTTACGTTCTACGGATCGAAAAATGGATTAGGGGAGTAAAATCCTTACCTTTAGCACCAAAAGTCGTGGAACACCTTCAAGAAATAACCCTAGGTCGTCCCTTAGCTCTCAAGAACGAAACTTGCAGAAAAATAATATTTTTGATTTTTAATACCGACTTATTTTGCGACTGGCCTGCTACAGCGAGACCATCCCGCTATAGCGGCCCCGCTCTGGCGTCACTAATCCCGCTCTGGCGGCTTGCGCGGAGACAGAACGTCAAAATTAGAGTTTCAAGCCCCCATTTCACAACACACCTTCAACCCATGACATTCAAAAATAACCCGTTCACGCTAAGATCAATTTCGGGAGTTCCACTCGTCCGAATTCGATTCCGTAAAGTCGTACGAGTTCCTTAAGGTCTTAGTTATCTACTCATATGATTAAATTCGTAATTAGGTCTCTCATTCATTACCATATTTCCCTAGACCTCGCTGACTTAGATTTCGTCCAAATCTGGACTAGGCTAGGAATTCCCAAGTTACTACTCAACAGTTTTCTGACCCCAATTCTTTCCCCGTTGGCTTTTTCCTAACGACGGAATCATGTCGTTATAATACAACCTTTAAAATACAATTAAATAACTTCTATAACATCTAATAGATCAGTAATGTTGACATAAAATAAGATTATCATCACAAGTAAGCCTAGCCTATGTAAATATGACTATGCTCCCAAAACAGTAAATTTGGTCAGTTTGGTACCTCATGTTGTAACTTAGTTTTGAAAAGACAAATGGTAAAACTGGACTTCATATCATTCATGAAAGATGTAGGTATATGTATTAAGGTTGCAAATAATCAATAATAACCAAAAAAAATAATTACATTTTCTATAAAAATAGATAATCAAAAACTAACAGTTTAACATAGGGATTTCTAAATCAGAAACTTGGACAGAATATGACTTATATTGCCTTCCATATTTTAAACAGCAAAATTAGATTCCCACATAAAAATACGAGTTTTAGGAATATTTATTAGCTTTCCAAATTATATTTATTCACTGAAAACTGAGTTCCACACTCCAAGATATGCTAACAATACTAAACACTACACAGTTCATAAACAAATTTGATCACTTACCAACACGAAGAGTGTGTCTTGAGTTTCAGCCAAAAGGAACAAGGTTTTTTCCTGAGATTTTGTGGATTAATATGGTCTTGAGAGGGTTTTCAATGTTCCTTAGCCTTGAGGGAAACGAATTCTCTAGAAGAGGTGTGAAAACATCTCTTACAAAGGTGATATTTATCTTTTAAAATAGTTGGGGGGAGGTGGTTGCCCAAAAAGTGAAAAATTGACTGCCCAAAACACATACATAAATTATAGGCAATTATAATTATTATATTACATAAATACCCCAATAAAATTCCTTAAATTACATCACAAATTCATGTTAAGAATTTTTTTAAATATCTTAAAATTTCATGTTAAAAAATGAGAATAAAACATAATGAAGTACTTAAGAAAAGGTGCATCAAAACGTGAATATTGACTTTAGTATTTAGGGGTGTTACAACATTGCACAACATGACTCTACAAGTATAAAACATGCAAATACACATATCAAAAAAGCATATAACCATCATCTAACTCAAATCAAGCCCCTTGAAAACTCTAAATAGTCTGAGTTTTCCCCTTGCGAAGTGTCTTGATTTATTCTTGGTATAAAATAAACCCTATAACATTCAACAATCACAAATAACCTATTAATTTACCCAAATTGCTAAAAAATCCCGACCCCAGCCAAAATGAGATCCTCTTCCCCAACTTAGGGATTCTTCCCACCATAAATTCATGCTCAAAACATTTTCCCAATGTTAACCACCTAATTTCCAAGATTTAAGAAACAATTAACAAGATTAGGGAGTCAAATTCTTATCTTAACCAGTGATTTTCATGGAAAAACTGATACAGGCTGTCCAAAAAGCCCTTCTCTGCTTCAAGAACTCAAATTGCAAAAAGTAAGTGTTTTGGGTTGTTTTCCGCATAAAATCATGATTTTCTAATTATGGAAACGTCTGCCTCGCTATAGCGACCCCGCTATAGCGACCCCGCTATAGCGATAAATTACCTCACAATAGTGGTTTGAGCAACTCTATAACGAGAAGTTGTCCTCTATGCGAGGTTGACGAATTTCCTGCGGCTCAACATCCGAAAATAGACCTTTTTATACAACACACGCTCTTCCCTTGACGTCCCGAGTCATACTTTTCACGCAAAGTTAAATTTTGAGAGTTCTACCTATCCGAATTTGATTTCAAAGGGCCTTATGAATTCTTTAATACCTTGGCTACAAGTATACATCAGTCAAAATCTAAATAAAAGGCCCTATCATTTACTGGATGACTCTAGACCTCACCTAGCCCAGATTCCATCTAAGGCTAGCCTAGCTAAAAAAATTCAAGTTACTACCTGAAAAGTTTTCAGGCACAAATTCCTTCCCTATGGACCTATTCTTAACGACTGAGTCAGATCGTTACACTTATCTTGTGATTTCGAATACCACCAACTATTCTTATGCTTTGATTATCACTTCATTTTTCTAGTTGTTACCGTTTCTTTTTCCTGCACTACTATATAAATCCTCTAATTAATACTCCCTCTGTCCAACAATACTTGTCGACTAATGATTTTTCTACTTTTTAAGAAAAAATAAAAAATTGAAGGGTAATTTTACTATATCACCCTTTGATTATAATAAATACAATGTCTTAAAAAATTTAATAGGAAAATTACTATAATTAATGATAAAGAAAATTAGGAACTAAATGTAAAATTATCCATTGATTTCATAAAGTGAACAAGTATTGTTTGACATCCTAAAATAATATAGTGGACAACTATTGTTGGACGGAGGGAGTATTGGTTTAATCTACTTTTCTTTTTTATGTTTTTTTATGTGTTACATGAGCGAGAAAGCTTTTTAAAATAAGTGTTCTACCTTCATGAAATAGCAACAAGGTTTGTATATATTCTATCTCCTAAATTTCACTTATGAGATTTCATTGAATATATTATTATTATTGTTACATGTAAATTTTATTATAAAGTAGCTTTCCAAACAAGCCCCTAGTTTCAAATAACTCTCTAAATTCCTTACTATTTGTAGTGGTTAATTGGTTCAAAATCACATTATCTTGGAAAGATAATTAGAATAATAATTTTGAGATAAATAATTTCATAATGATGCTATATAATTTAATATGATTGGTAGTTTAAATTTACTATTTAAAAATATTTAAAATCTGAAAATTGATTCATGCCTTATTTCGTAGCGAATTTATAAAGAATTAAGTTAAAGAGAAAAGACATAAAGTCACCACTGAAGTTGTCCCGGATTTTCAAAAAGACACCTTAACTTTGGAAGAATCTTATTACCCCACAAATTTTTTGAATATCTTTGTAAAAGGGTCATTTTGACCCATTCCTTCACCTGGTTAGACGTGTGATGATCACGAGTTACCATAGTCTAGACCCGACCCGATTCGTTTCAATAAGAGAAAACTCTTTTTCTTTTGTCTCAACTTTTCATGTCTCTTCGTGTTCTTGGCCAAACGATAGTGTAGTGATTATCTGCTTCCTTTTTTACGTCTATTGGTCACAATTTTTGGAGGCACAAGGAATTGAAGGTTTACAGGTTAGGGTTTTCTTACATTAATTGATAAAGATCATATTGTTACTATTTTGGGGGTTATTATAGTGTAAAAAGTGTTAGAATCGACTTATTATAGTTGATATTGTTAGGATTTCAGTTTGTTTCGTTGTGTTATTAACTAATTGCTACTGTTAGGGTTTTGTTCTCTTCTTGAAAAACATCAAATTAACCTTTTCGACTGTAAATTAAAAGAGAAAATGAATTTCTACTTTATTGCGCTTGGGAAGAGGATGAATTCGTCAGAGAAAGTACCAACGTTGACCTTGTTTTGGGGAAGATAATGAAATCGTCAAGAGAGAGTACCAATGGCTTTTTTCAGCTTTGTTTTAGGGAAGAAGATGTAAAAGAACTAAATAATTAAGTAATAAAGAAAACAAGTGAAACATGACACTTTTTAATTGGTTACTCGTAGCAAAAACACTCCTTCACGCACGTGTTGTGCGTGTTCACAAATCAGGTGAGGGATTTGGTCAAAATGGCCCTTTTACAAAGATATTCAAAAAATTTGTGGGGTAATAGAAGGCTTTCAAAGTTAATGTATCTTTTTAAAAATTTGGGACAACCTCAGTGGTAACTTTACGTCTTTTCTCTTAATTTATACTCCCTCCGTCCACTATTGTTTGTCATGATAAGATCATGCACAACCCTTAAGAAAAATTTAATATAAGGTGCAATTTGACTAATATAACCCTACTATCAATTATTATTAAAATGGTTCTTACTTTTTGAAAATTGTAAAAGTAACTTTTTTCACATTAAAGTAGTCTTGTAACTTTAAAATGACCAATATTTTTTGAAACCAGTAGTTATAATTATTAAGGGTAGAATTGAAAAAAAATGACTAATTATTTCTTGATTATTTAAATCGACAATTAATTTTAAACAATTATTTTTAGTATACCTGACAAACAATAGTGAACGGAGGGAGTAACAAATTTAATACGATTTTTCACCAAACATTTCATATGTGTAAGATTCACATATAAGATTTTTCCTCATTGGTCATATTTTGAGGCATTTGATCGTTGGAAGGAAGCAAATACTACATCGCGTTTACTCCTTGGAAGTTGGAAAGCCCTAAGAAGATAATTTTTTTCAAATCTTTGACTGACATGGAAATTGGAATTAATAATTGTCGTTTAATATGTGGAAGACTAACATGTTAGAATTACCAAGACAATTACTCCTTGAGACTTGGTAACTGAAGATAAAAGGGTGTGTTTGTATGAACGAAGAAACATTGAAAAATATTTTTCAATTTTCTCATGTTTGGTTAACTTAAATGCTTTGAAAAATGTTTTCTAAATTTACTCATTTTCCTCAAATTCAAAAAAAATGACTTCTCTTCAAATATATTTTTACCCCTACGCCCAAACTAACCCCCTACCCCCAACCAACCCCGCTTCCCCAAACAAAAAAAAATTAAAAAATTAATATTGAAAATTATTTCAAATTTTAATATTTTGTTTACCTCATCCAACCCCTATTCCCCCTCCCCAAAAAAAAAATTAAATTTTCTTTTTTTACTCCACCCCATGCTCTGACCCCCCCCCCCGGTCAATTTTTCTCTTTTAAAAAAATATTTTTGAAAAATATTTCAAATTTAAAATTTTGTCATTTTTTACGCTACCCCCCCCCCCCCCGTCCCCTAACCCAGGCCAACCCCGTCTATTCTTTTTTTTAAAAAAAAATTGTTTTTGAAAAATGTTTCAAATTTAAAAAATCTTCATTTTTTACACCACCCTCCATCCCTACCCCCCCCCCCCTTCTGCCACCCTCAATATCATTTTTTACACTACCCCACCCCCGCTAACCCTACCCAGGTCATTCCTGTCAATTTTTATTTTTTAAAAAAATATTTCAAATTTTTTTGGAACGGTCATCGGATTTTTTTCCTAGTTCGGGTGCTAGGGTTGAGTCCTAGATCAATTATCGGGGTTGATTTTCGGATCAGAAATTATTTTCCTAAAGAGTATTTTCTAGTCTCAAGCCAAAAATAAAAGATATTTTCTGGAAATATTTTTCATTCACCAACCAAACATTAAAATATATTTTCCAGAAAATATTTTCTACTCACCAACCAAACATGAGAAAATAAGTTAGAAATTCACTTGTTTTCCAAGAAAACATTTTCCTTCATACCAAACAACCCAAAGAGTAAAAATTACAAGTTGGGAGGGTGTTTTGAAAAATATTTTTGTGAAAAATAAGTGGATTTTTTTTTTTATGCTTGGTATATAAATACATAAATAAAATTATGTTAATATATTTGTCTGATTTTGATTTGGTAGGAAATTTAAGAAAGTAAATGAGACCTCATCTTTTAGGATACTTTATTTATCTAATTTTTAGGGGGCTATGAATCATTCTAAGAAATCGTCTCACTTCTTCACTCCTTTCGTGCAGTCTATTGCTTGCTTGTATAGGTTATTCAATTGGTATCTCCGAATTTCAAATAGTATCTCGACGAAGTAAATTGAATGGCATTCTTATGGCTGAAAAGGAATACAAGCAAGGAAAGTTGGAACAAGAAAAGTTCCAATTGTTATCTAGCTTAAAGGGTCATGTAATTTCTTAGATGGTCAGTTAGTGGCCATTCATGATGGGAGTGGTGAATAGAATGTAATGAACCTAATTTCATGTAGTAATACATTTTGATGATTGTTATTATGTGTCTGGTATTACCTGAATAAATGAAAATGTCTAAAGTATATTTACTTGTATGACTATAAAATTGTAATCCAGACCATTTCAAGGTTAGAATAATAACTTAAAAATGATTAAATTGAGTTGCGATTCTTTAAACAAGTTTCGGATGTATTGCTTATGTAACTAATGTTTTAAATAATACAAAGTTAGTATTATACATTGTTGGGAACAATCTTGGATTTATTTTCGAGGTTATGTTGTGATTTCCTAATTTACTTTGATATTGGAAATTGGGAATTGAGAATCTTGTAAAAAAATAATCTGAGTTGACCTCTTCCGGGCCACCATAGCGGGATAGCACTCCCACTATGACGGAAATTTTTTCGCTATAGAGACAGTCATTGTAACGACGTGCATGTCAGTCGCTATAGTGGACAGGGCGAAATAGAACCCCTGCCTTGCTTTTTCATTTTCGAGAGGTTTAAAAATCACTAAATTATGTATAAATCGATGTTGTGATAGTGGAAATAGATTAAAAAACAACCATAACATTTATATAGGATGATTAAAGTTAGAACCAAGTATCCATGCACCATCAAAAATATAAGTGAAACAAGAAAATGAAAGATGTCTAGTACATGCCCTAAATAGGGGCAACAATCCAAAACAAGTCTAATATATCAAGTAAGAGGGGGTCATAGCGTGAAGCACCAACACCATTTAAAGCGGGATCCTCTACCTTCTTATGAAGTTCCTCCTATGTAAGATGGAGAAGCTCCTGCTTCGGGGCCACAAAGTTGAAAATGATCTTAACTGTCTTCTACATCCTGGCAAGTAAACGGTCCCAAAAATGACCCCTTATTTTCTCTGCATCCAGCTCCCAAAAGTTTCTAACTTTTATTCACTCAAAATTCATGATATCACTAAAAATATTGTAACTTCTCTTCCTTTTTATGTTCCTCTATATAACTAATTATTTTTCTCTATAATTGAAAAGGTGAAGTCTTTGGCCCTCCAAAAATATATATTTTAAATGTACATTTCTTTTGTTAATTATTATTATTATTATTATTTTATTTGTTTAATTTTATATTAGATAATAAATAATAGTGTAAAATAAGCAAATCATGTATTAGTATTGACATTGGTTAAAGTTAATTAAACATGTTTTAGTCCTAAAATGCAAATATTCATTTACTTTGAAATTAAAAATATTTTTTCCTTGTTATTACATAAATTTATTTTATATTGAAAAGTTACAAGATTTTTTTTTTTACTTTTATGATACAATAAAACTAAATGAAGCTTTTTCAACATTTTTCATCTAAAAAGGGACTAAAATATTTTCTCCATGTTGAATTCTTAAGTAGAGTACTATTTACTCATGAAAATATGGGTAAACTAGTATTTTACCCAACCCATTTGTTACCCAATCTGTTATTAATATAACTAAGATGGAGGACCCATGTGGAAATATGTCAAATTACATTTGGGACCCCGAAAAAATGCCTATATATAGAAGAGTAAATTAATCTATTAGAACTATGCTATGAACTTGTCTCTTATTTCTTAGTTACTTAGATTAATCTGGAACCTCCCTCCATTCTCCCTTTTATTCCTACTTCTTCCCTTGGAAGGATTTGTTACTAGTTTGAAGCAATTAGAATGATGAACTCTTATAATTGTATGTGTAATTTCAATTATCCATTTCAATACAATATGAGATCATTACACAATCCATTTTTACCCATATCAAATATGGGCGGGTTGAATTATTACCCATTTTATGTTGATCTATTTTCAACCCTCTCAAATTTGACCCAACCCACCCATTTGCCACCACTAAACACTATATATATTGATGTAGAAGTCATTGAGACAATCATCTTCAAATTGTTAGAACAACAATGATAGTACAAGAAATTCGAAAATTATACTCTCTTAGTTTAGAGACACGTTAATATGTTTTTGAAGACAACTAAAGTCTCTCTCACGGGCAAACAAAAAAATATATAATAATTCTATCTTCAAAATTCAACTAAGTCATAAAACAAATAAACACTAAAAAATGTTGTTCTTCTATTTTTAAATCGATGATTTCATTTTCTGATCAATATCTCTCAAATATTTTCAAGAAAAAGTATTTCGAAGTTATTATAGTTTCAAAGAAAAGAAACATTATTTATAGAATAAATGTTTTTGAACGGAACCAAATTTCATTCAAAAGGAGATATTAATAGGTTCATGAACATTACAAATAAATGTATCTTTCAAAAATCTAAAACGTAAAAAATTAAATAAAAAATGAATTTTCAATTAATATTTACTTCTTTTGAAAATCAAGAAATTTTTATGGGATGAACTGTCTCAAAATTAATAGAAATATTAATCCTAACACTTCTAAAAACCTGTTTGGCATTGTTACTAAAAATATTTATTTTTATAAGTACTTTCTGAAAGTAGTTTTTCAGAAAAGTATTTTTGAAAAAAAAAATGTGTCTTACTAATTTTCATTTGAAAGTGTTTTTGATAAGCAAATTGTATTTGACTAATCTTTTTTAAAATGTATGAGAGTCAAATTGCAAAAAAAAAAAAAGATGATTGTCAATGCACTCTTAATATTAAGATTATTTTATCTATAGAAATTATTTTAAATATATATTTTAAAGCTTTAATTAAATTTTTATTAAATTAAAATGTACATATTTAAATTTGCAATCAATATTATATATAAATGAACAAAAAATAAATTAAATATTGATTTATTTAAATATAATTAATAATCTCAAGCAAAATAAATTTGAAAAACTATTCTACAAATTAAATTACTACATATGAAAAATTCACCCCAAAAATAAATAAATATAAGGAATATATTTATTGATAAATATGTATATATGACAATAGATTTGATCTTAAAATAAATAATTTTCTGCTTTTGTCACTGTGTCTTTTCTTTAAAACAAATTTTTTTGGCTTCTTCCCAATTGTAGAAAAACTATTTTTTTGCTTCTATTTAAAAGTAATTTTCCTGATTATCCAAACACCTTAATTTTCAAAAAAAAAATATTTTTTTCTCAAAAAAAATATTTTTGACCTTCTATTAACAATGTCAAGCAGGCTATGATTCTTGGTTATAACATATGCTCGTTTGGGACCATTTATTCTATAAAAATAACACTTATAATGGCAAGAAAATTTCAAAGTTAAATTGAACTTTCTAGTAGAGAATCTTATCCTAAAAAGACTTTCAAAAATAGATATAATTTTGAAATCATATCTATTATTGAAGTATAAACCAAAGCTATTCAAATAGTAGATGATGCTTATTTGTCACATTTCAATGTTGAATAAACTGTGAATGACGCACTAATCAGCAACCCATGATTGATCACTATCCTATTTTTACTTAAATAATGCATAATTTAAAGCAGTTATCAAAAATAATACAATTTTCTTGAAATTTACATAAATAGAATAAATATATTAGATGGTAATGTTTTATAATATTTATTATTAAAAAATTCTAATAGACATAAAATGAGTCAGACGAAGTAAAACCATAAGTACGAGTAATGTTTTATTGGTATTTTGTTACTCTAAGTAATGTTACCAAATGTAATTGATGATAACGTTTTATAATATTGTTTGCTTTCACCATTTTTTATAGAGAGAACAGAAGATTCTCATATTATATAAGACAGAGTTCGCGTTGAAGCAGACACGTCTTCGTCAATGTTACGATTCAGACCGTCGTGATTGGCACCCACACTAACCTTCCGATGGGAGAACTATTAGTACAACCCAACTAAGAAACTTAACAAAAATCTAAGCATTTAAAGATACGGAAGCAGGTTTAAATGTCTAAAGGAAAATGGAGTCCCCATAAACTCCGAAAGTTTGACGAAACAATTACCAAAACATTGCGGAAAACAACGCCTAGAACCTGAAAGTCAATGTACCAAAACTCTACTAAAGACAAGTCTAAGAACAAGGGGTACAACCCCGAAACTAAACAAGCGAATGTCCAAAGTATTAGTCTAAGTCCGAAGAAAATGGACTAAACAAAATGAGAACTCATGGCAGCCTGGAAGAACTGGCTCACCCTTGAATTCGGTCTCGATCAGTGATCTCCTAAATGAGGTCTATCAGTAGCCGCCTGAAGATGCCTTGTACTCAACAAAGAAAGAGCAAGTGTAGTATCAGTACACAACCACAGTGTACTGGTAGGATCACGCGGCTACTCCCAGTAAGCAAAACATATACCAACAATCACAACACAGTAAACACACACATATACAGAATATAAATATAAACCAGTTACCATTTCAGGAGCAATGTATAAACCCACATTCTCAATAACAAGTAGATACAACAGTACAATGGTCCCCTCATGGAACCCAAACTCAAACTGTTAGTGTGCCGGAACGTGACACCCGATCCCAATTAGTGTGTCGAAACGTGACACCCGATCCAATGTATGTGTCGGAACGTGACACCCGATCCAATCAACACAACCACAATCACATTCACACTCATAATGTACATACTCATAAACATACAATCAAGTGTTGATTCATGGCATACAATCATTCATACTCATTTCATTAGGTTTGTTCAATAGTGACTCATTCACGTACATGTGTGCATTACAATGAAGCAATTACCGACATATATCATGCAACTATGAAATCAACCATCACCTACCTCGAAATCAAGCTTGAATCCTCCTAAAAACGTGATCCTTCCATTTCCGGATTCTTTCCGCTTGTTCTAGGTCTACAAACAAGTAATATAACGCAAAGATCAATAAATTAAGGTCTAACTATTCGGATTATAACAAACCCAATAACCCAAGACCAAACCCATGATCCTAAGGTGCAGCTAGGGCTTTTTCCCACCATCAACTTCAGGCCAAAACCCTCCCCCAACGATAATTACCCATGAATCTAAGTTCTACGGATCGAAAGACGAATTAGGGGAGTAAAATCCTTACCTTTAGCACTAAAAGTCGTGGAAAACTGTCAAGAACTCGTCCTGGGTCGTCTCCTAACTCTTAAGAACAAAGTTTGCAGAAAAATAACGAAATTGGAGTTTTTTCCCGACTTAAGTCGCGACTGGCCCGCTACAGCGGACCCCATCCCGCCACAGCGGCTCTGCCTTGGCGGGATAAATCTCGCCCTAGCGGCTTACACGGAGACAGAACCTCAGAATTTGAGTTCCAACTCCCCATTTCACAACACACCTTCAACCTTTGACGTTCAAAAACTACCCTTTCACGCCAAGATCAGTTTTGGGAGTTCTACTCGCCCGAATTCGATTTCGTAAAGTCGTACGGGTTCCTTAACGTCTTAGTTATCTACTCATGTGATCAAATTCACAATTAGATCCCCCCACTCATTACCAGATTTCTCTGGACTCACCTGACTCAGATTTCGTCCAAATCTAGATTAGGCTAGGAATTCCCAAGTCACTACCCAAAAGTTTTTCTGGCCCAATTCTTTCGCCATTGGCTTTTTCATAACGACGGAAACCGGTCGTTACAGTCAACGAGCCTGCTTCAACGTGTTTCGAAAAAAATCTTATTATATAAGAGAGAGTTTGCGCTGAAGCAGGCACATCTCCGTCAACGTGTCTGCTTCAGCGTGTTTCGAAAAAAATTAAAAATTTATTTCTCTTGTTCTACTTTAATTTAATTAATGTATAATTTTTTCGAAATTATGGAATCCGTTTTAGCTATGACTTCTAGTTCTAAATTCAAGACTTCACGCCTGTCTCAACGTGTTTCAGAATTTTAAAAAAAAAACATTACTTCTTTTGTTCTACTTTAATTTAATTAGTGTATAATTTTTTTCGAAATTATGGAATCCATTTTAGCTATGATTTTTAGTTTTAAATTAATATTTTTTAGTTATTGCTTTATTATTTTGAATATCGGTAATATTTGTTTATATCTTGTAACTATTTTTAGTAAAAAAAATCAACGACCGATGATGAAAAATACTTTAATTATGGATATCTTAAGGGACGTCTTCACAATAAACTTGAGTAATTAACAATTTAAATATATAAAAATTATATTAAAATTTAATCATTTTTCTAAATTATACTTATATCATATAAATTAAAATAAAAAATATTGAGATATTGAGCCCGCACATGTGTCCGGTAGAAAGAGAAAATACAGTGGAGGAAATGAAAATTATTTGGCCCCACAGAAAGTGAGGATAAAGAAAAAGAAATTCCGTTGCTCTACTCTGTCAATCATCAACTTTGGCGTTAGAATTTTTCAGTAAAATGTGTCCCCCTAAAACGTGACTTTCAAATACGTTTAATCAATTTATGTAAATCTTAAAAAATATTGTGGTAATTATTTTTGTTAATTGCAGTAAATAATGTATTATTTAAGTTGAAAATTCGAAACCAAACAAGGTGAAACAGTACTACACTCACAAGAGAGTGAGGATTTATTGTAGCTTCCAAAAGAAAATTAAGGCCAACATCACAGCACATGAACACAAGAAACTGACAATTTATTGTAGCTTCAAAATAGAACTAAGTCCGCCATCGACAGCCAAATTTTGACCACTTGTGTAAGCAGATTCATCAGACGCCAAGAAAAGTGCTGATTGTGCTACATGGATCGTGCTCAACGTAACACCTTTCAAGTTTGCATTTCCATTTATTGCTGCTTCCAGTGGAGCCGCATCCCACCCATAGGCTTTGCACACCAGGGGCGTCGCTATTCCATAAGGCGACACCCCATTCACCCTTATCCCATGTGGACCTAGTTCACGTGCGGCCGCTTTCACAATGCCTACAACTGTATGCTTTGACGCAATGTAGGCTAACGAAGCGGCCCCAGCTAGAATACCCTCTAAACTCACGTTACATATAATGGATCCCCGAATTTTCTTATCAACCATAACTCTAGCAGCGTGCTTGACCGCTAACGCGGATCCTCGTACGTTGATGGTCATCGTCTCATCAAAAGCTGTCACGTCAATGTCGAGGACGCTGCAGAAGTTCAGCGTCCCGACATTACTAAACATGACGTCAAGAGTACCATATTTCTCTACCGCGTAAGCTATGGTATCCTCGACTTGCTTCTCGTCTGTGACGTCGCAGTGTCGGTAGGTGGCTTTGTCAGTTCCGATGGACTCAACTACTTGGAGACCGAGTTCATCTTGAATATCGGCGACGACAACACGAGCACCATGTTCGACAAACAATCTAGCACTTGCTTCTCCAATGCCACTTGCAGCACCCGTAATTACAGCCACTTTGCCCTCCAACCTACAGGTCCGATGCATATATATATACCACAAAAAAAAAACATCAAACATTTGATTAAAGCTAAAAATACGCATTTTATCACAATTTGAGACACCTAGCTAATTAATTAACAGAATGAGCATGCAAGAGAAAAGAAAGAAAGAAATTATAACTGTGCTAAATATTAATGTATTGATTAGCACCATTAATTTAAATAAATAATTAATTACCTGAGCTTATTTGCCATTATAAGAGTAGGCAACTTCCTTTGCAGCAACTGTATGTTAAATTTACTAATACTTCAATTTATAGAAGAGGTCTTGAGAAGCACCTCTTAGTTGTCTTACCAGCTTACATTTGAGGCTATTTTTGGTAATTCTTAAATTTTGATACTTTAGTTCTATTATGGTACTTCTTTTTTTTAAAGCACGTACCTTCTCTTTAAATATATATTATACTAGTGAATTTGTTTGTAGCGCGGTTATAAAAGATGATAAGATATCAATATATATTTATTGAGACATATAATTATTTTCATAGAGAAAAATATTTGGTTAGTTGTTAGATGACCTTCAACAAAGTTATACGTTACTTTTTTGAACAAAAAGAAAATATATATAAACTTACAACAGTAAAAAAAAAAAAATATACAAAACAAAGAAAAATCATAAAGAGAACTACAAAAAAATGTAACATTATTCTTATAATCTTAATCATTAAAAAATAAAAAGGAAAAATACGAAATCAATATGCAATCTTTCAAGCTCTTGTCGACATCAGTTCCCACAAGTCGATCACTATTCAATAGCATTCATCTTATTCTTCAATTCAAACTAAAATATGAGTAAAATAAGTATCGAAAACATAACAATTTAAAAGGCTAATATGATCATTTCTCCAAAGTCTTACAATGCTTCTATTTATAGGACTATAATATGAATAGCAAATGATGTCATGGATATGACTATTAATTATTTTAAAGGTCATGGTAATAAAAATTATGAAAGTAATGAAAATAACGACCATTAAGTTTTGAATTAAAAAAATATGAAAGAACGATTAATTGACATATTTATTATTCTACGATAAAAAAATAGAAAAATTGTAAAAATAAAATAAAATAAATAAATAAATAGAATTCTCATCCAAAGATTATAGTAAAGATGAAATCTCAAGAGAGTCAAGGCATTATTGGGTGGATTTTAGTGTTATTTAAAACTATAGTGAAGGATTTGTAATTGAAAATTCATGGGGGAAAATTATATTTACACATTTTTGAGGAAGTCAAAGGGAAAAAAAAAATGTTGAAGATAATTATGTCCAATAAAGTCATAACTTACTAGTATTTTGAACCAAAAGAAATTATAAATTTATAACAATCAAAACTTTATATAAAAAACAAAATAAAGAGATGAAAGAACTAAAATAAATAAATAATACAATATCGTTCTTATAATTTAATCATTAAAATATTTTTAAAAAATATGAAATCAATGTACAATCTTCCGAGCTCTTGTCGATATCCACTTCCACAATCCACAATCACCGTTCAATAGCCTTCATCTTATTCTTCCAAGTCAACCAAAGCATCAACATAATAAGCACTGAAAACATGACAAGTTAAATGTTAATGTGCTCATTTCAACAAAGTTTTACAATATCTCTATTTATAGGACTACAACATAGAATACCAAATAATATGATGAATTTGACTATTAATTATTTTAGAGGTTATAATAATAAAAAGTCATGAAAGTAATGAAAATAAAGATCATTAAGTTTTACATTAAAGGAAATTAAAAATAATATTTTTTTATCAATTTCACACTGAGCATTTGATATAAAATTTGCATTATTTAAATTTCTTGTCAAGTTCTTACAAAAAAAAGCACATGCAATAAAATAATCAAATCTCATATAATTAAAAAAATTTAAGATATAAAATAATATTTTATGAAGTTATAAAAAAAAATAAGATTCTTGGCCAAAAAGATGAGATGACTTCACCTAATTAATCCCTAGCTCTATTATACATATAAATTTGATTATTTCTTTTGTAAAAAAAATTGTAATGCCTTTATTTATAGGACATAATATGAAATATCAAAAGATTTCATAAACATGGCTATTAATATGAATTAGAAGTTATGATTATCAAAAGTCATGAAAGTAATGGAAATAAAGATAATTAAATTTTTATATTAAAAAATATAAGTAAATGGAGTAGTAATTGTCCATTTTTGTACAATAGTAATAAAAAAGAAAATAGAAAAAATGTCAAAAAAATAAGAAAAAAGATAAATAAGATTTTTGGCCAAAGAAAGAAATATATATATATATATATATATATTTCGCAGTGTAGCTTTGAGGCTTGTTATCATTCAATTGTTATCTATATTATATTATTATTTTGTTATAAAAATTAATTTAATTCTCATCTCCTTAATTCACATAATACAAATTTAACTGTACTTCTTTTAAGAATAGAGAATATCTTTTTAGTAGACGTTTGATCATGTGATTTTGTATTGATTTCATCTCATAATATGATTTGAAAATTTTAAATTATAATTTGAGAATTTTTAAATATAAAAATTAATCCACAAATTTATATTTTGTGTATGTATATGTGTATATATATATATATATACTAGCCATTTGTTTCATATGTAAATAAAATTTATAATTCATATCATTACTATTAAATCGTTTATATCTCATATAAACGATTATTCTCGCCAATATAAAATTTATTTTTATTTCAAATTAATTTTTAGTTTACCATTTATATTCACTAGATTCATTATTTTTTTATCAAATTTATTACTACTTCATTCAAAGCAATGTTTAATAAAAAAATAATTTTTCATCATTATATTGAGCAGACAAGATTAATCAATGTGACATTAATTGAAAAGTAATTTTCTTAGCTGCTAACAACTTGAACACTACAACATATGTTCAATTTTATCTTTTACAAAATTAAGGTTTGATCAATAAGTCTTGTATTTTCTTTAAAATATTTTTGTGATAGTGTACTATGCGATTTTATAAATTTTTATTTATTTGGTAAGATTGTATAAAAAATTGGAATAATTTTATAACTTATGGGAGGTTTTATGTTATGAGAAAATATATAATATAAAAAATCTAAATTGCATGTTCAAATATGTCACGCCCCAAACTCAAGGGGCGTAACTGGCTCTTAATGCCAAAACTAAAGCCCGAGCTGACCCTGCTGAACCTTTTGCTACTAGCGCATGACAGCCACACACAATCAAGAAAACAAACAAGTATATCTCGGCTTAAAATTAAGCCCTCGGCCGGTAAGGCCCCTGTCAACAGATCTATAAAAGAAACAGCTACTCCCAAGAGTTCATATAAAGAAATAGCCAACTAGCACAGAAGTCCTGATTGGGCCGTCAAGGCCACCATGATCTCTATACAAAAACTGAAAGCAGGTATATATCAAGACAATACATCAAACATCTAACAAGCTTCAGCAAACCAACAAACTAGGTCAGCATGGCCATAACGTAGCTATACAACCCACACACTAGTCTGCAAGCCATTAAGAGTGGTAAAGATTGGCGGGACAGGGCCCCAGCCTACCCATAAAAATATATACAACAAAAGCTAACAAACCTTCCAACTCTGGCAGCTCCGGAGGAAAGGTGCTACCCAACCAGATTGAAGTCAATCCTGCTGCTGAAGAGGTCTACTAGGTCGTCTGTCGGGACCTGCATGCATGAATGCAGCGCCCCCAAGCAATGGGGGGTCAGTACGAAATAATGTACAGAGTATGAAAGGCTATAGACTAAATGAGCAAGTATCATAATATACCAAAAGCAATCAGGTAAGGAAATCAAAATTTAGATAAGCAT